>CM012447.1:13833645-14099362 GCA_003999625.1 Oryzias javanicus
AAAATCTGTTATTATGGAATCACAATCTGGCTTCAGAAAAAAAAAAAACCCAAACACCAGATTAGTTATAACTGGTTAAAATCTTTAAATTCAGTACTTTTCTATTAAAACCGACACTATTTATGTTTTCTTGAATTGCATTAAGTTGTCTAAGAACAGGTTCTGTAACAAACTTTCCATTTCTTTGGCTACAGTGAAATGTTTCTCAATATAACTGTATTCTGTTAGGACAACAACAGCTCAGTTATGCTGCTTTTTTTTTTTTTTACCATTAGAAGATTTAATATAGAAATGGAGGTGGGGTTTCTCCATCCATTACTTTCTTTTTCTTCTCAATTGTTCTTGTGTGATATTCTTAATGACCCTATTTTTAAAAATGCTCTCATCCTAACATAAAAATCACTGTTAGCTGAATACACAATAACTTCTTGAGAGATAAATCTCAACTGGGACAGGCTTGATCTGTAATTAGTGATTTCTCAAAAATATTCTCTAAAATCAAATACTTTATCTGTGTATAAAAAATTAAATTCTGTTGGACGTCAATCATAAATGACATGAGATGGTAAATGAAATACAAGTAATTTGGATTTTTCCCCTTGTTAAAGAACTTAATAAAATACATTTTAATTTATTTACTTTATTTATCATAATCAATCATAAAAATCATTTAAAAAATATGTTTGCACAATTTATTATATTTACTGAAACAGCTTCACATTCATGTATCTGTTATTGTTCTATGTGACCTTTGATCCTGCATTATTTTTGAAGTAAAAGCCTCAAACTGGTCGAAACGAATGTACCACAGCAACAAACTCAGACTGGGAGCTATCCAGCTCTGTATTACGGTTTAGCCTGGGTTTAATCATGTCAGTCTTTAACAACGGAATCACACAAAAATGACGTATAAATAGCAAAAAGAAACAAAAAGACACCAACAAACCAAATGACACAAACAATAAAATTGATAACAAATGGTAAAAATGACACAAATATACAGAATTATGATGATTAAAATAAGAAATCACTAAAACACAGAAAACTTAAAACTATATACAAATAACAAAAACAGGATCTAAAAAAGAGGAAAACAACACAAAATGACAAAAAAAAAATTACAAAAGCTGCCCAAAAACAACACAATAACGGCATAAAAATGGCATGAATGTCATTAGAAGAACGTTAGTGTAAGAAATAAAAATAGTCAGACAGTAATAAACTACAAAGAGGGCACAAAACCAGAGAAACACAGAAAAGTCACATATGAGGAACAAACATAAATTGTGGATCATCTCCTGAAATAGCAGCTGAAAACCACTATTGTGTGTGGAGCTGACCTCGAGGGGCAACCCCCTGGGACAGAGCCACCCCCCAGATCGAAAAGCTACTCCTTGACGGAGACCCAACAACATCTTGTTATGGTAATGAAAGGAGGGATCGGGTGTTGGAGCCGCGGCTCGGGCCTTCTCACTTACAGATTAAAAACGAAAGTGCTGCTCATTCACTATTCATCCTTACTCCAACCCTCCCTGTCCTTGTGGTCAGGACCTGAGTCAGAGGGAGGGGGCAGAGCAGGGGATCAGCTTTCACTCTTAATTGTGTCGACATCTTATCGCCGCTGAAGGAAAACAAGAGGATGCTGGAAGACTAGTGCATGTGTGTGGGTGGGTTCTGTTTGTAACATCCACCTAGACAAACCTGGCAACGCTCAGAGGGGTAAGGTAAAGGGGACAGGTTCCTCTTTGTTACCCAGCAGTACCACAGAGATAAGTTTGGGTTTTTTCTGCAGGTTCTGAGGCCCAGTAGGCTTAGATGTTGCACCAAAACAGTGAAAACTTCACAGTCTGCATTAGAAAAGCCTCCTCACTCTGCATGCGTACCCCCTTGACCCTTATCCAGGCTTAGCTCTTTTTATTTAGTTAGCTTTTTTTTGTTAGTTTTTCTGAAACGAGAGAAATTGCATTATCTGGGAAATTTTTGCTGAAAGTATACGTTGTAGATGCTGAAGCTTTTTGTTGAAAATGGTGATGCAATTTATTGAAGTTGACTACTTGCAAACTGTCAAATTTGCTAAAGGACTAGAAATTTTGTTAAAGAAAAGAGTGCTGAACTTGACCTACATTTCAGAAAAAAAATGTAGTAGAATTGCTTAAAAATCCTCAACTTATGACAATTTTGCAAAATTATTTTGTGTGAACTGAACTCCAAATTAACCCAAAAACCCTTATTAGATGCCAAATTAGCGTTAAAAAAGCTAGCTTGTTGCTTAAAAAGTAACCTAAAAGTAAACCTCGCTAACTAAATTAGCCAAAAACATTAGCCTGTTGCTAACATATAAGCTAAACTCAAAATTAGCCTAAAAGACCCAATAAATAACAAATTAGCCTAAAAATGTTGTTTGTTGCTAACGTATCAGCTAAACTTCAAACTAGCCGAAAAAAAAGGCTTTAATTTTTTTCATTTTAAACCATTTTTGTAAATCTTTTTCTGGTTTTTAATTTTTCAACAAATTCTCATGAATTAAGTTGACAGAAAATCTTTTTTTTTTTTTATTTCAGAAATGTCTCTAAAGTCAACTTCCAGAGTGACTCAGAGAAACTTGTTCCTGCATTTGTTACTTGCAGCTTGTTTTTCTGCTTGTGGATTATTGAGCTGAAACTCCCCCCTGATGGTCTGAAATGTTGTAAACAGAGTTGAACATTGTTTGAATTATTGTGGAGAATAGTAAATAGTGTATACCTATAAAGCCTATACATATATGGTGCTAACATCTTAGAAGGCCAAAAGCACTCGGCAGTCACAGTCCCATTCACACATACGCATTCACACACTGATGGCAGCTCAGTTGCTGAACACTGGCGCCAACTTATAACCCACCAGGAGTAATGTGAGGTTCCATTTTTTATCAAAGGACACTTAGCAACCAAACTTCCGATCAGATGTTAACCACTCTACCTCTGCAGGACTGCTACCCCCTGGTAAATAAACCCTTACGAAACACAAAAATATATTTTTCAATATATTGAGCAACAATATATTTACAGTATATTCCATACATGGAAGCTATATACTTTTCCATATATTGAAATACACCTATTATTGCCGTTTTCGTATATTGAAATATACCAATTAATATATTGTGGTTTATACTGTAATATCTTGATTCATATACGGATATATGCTCTATGATATATTTAAATTTATACTGTGATATATTGCTGTATATACCAATATACGCTACATAATATACTGTGGTTTATACTGTGATATATTGCTGTATATACCGATATACGCTACATAATATACTGTGGTTTATACTGTGATATATTGCTGTATATACCGATAAACGCTACATAATATACTACGGTTTATACTGTGATATATTGCTGTATATACTTGATATATGCTCTATAATATATTGGCATTTATACCAGATATGTCCTTCAAGATAATACCTTACATGCAAAGATGCTATGCAACATCAGATATATTTCAGGTTTTAGAAAAAGCATTCAATAACACAGAAATGATTGTTTGAATTTTATTCAAATAAAAAACATCACACAAAATTTTAAATTCAAACTAAAATCTTAGCTACAACTGTCCATTGTTTTCTTTTTTTCTTTTTTTATTTATGTTTGACCTTATCTCCGCCACCTTTGCATCTGGATGGTGCTGGATGACAGCATCTGTAAAAGATACAAACACTGTAAGCCTAAATCATGATTTAAAGCACCATATCCGGTATAGAAACATTAAATAAAAAAAATAACTTTACCAAGTAGAGCCTTTAGCTTCTGGGGGTCCAGAGCCTGACGTCGTTCGGCTGAAGGTTCCACCTTGTTCAGCCCTCCTGTAAGGTTGGACCTCAACAGGACCTCAACACTAAAAAGGCCCAGCAGCAGGGTCCGTGCCATTCCTTTGGCCGTTGGTTGGGCCCTCGCCGTCTCCCAGCAATGGGCCGACACCATCACATCACCATCAGTCCAAATCGGTTGCAGCGCTCTCCCGCATGCGCGAACCACACGTCACTTCCGCTAAAGCAGTTTACGGTCTTTGGACGGTAACAACAATAATAACCTCGTAGGATGTTAATATAGCTCACAAAATTTTTTTCTCATAGTGAAAACATTCACTTATTGTTGAATAAACGAAAGAAAAAGGACACGTTAAGGATAAGGACCTTACGATCTTAAAGTGGCTACACGGACTACAAATGTTTTCTTCTTCTGCAGTTTTACATGACGGCAGTTTCCTCCCCAAGCTAAGAGGACACAGCGCCACTTCAAAACACTTTATTTTATCCGGTAATCCAAATTCGTTTTTAACGGTAACTCGGTGTCTTGTTTTCACACAGTAATCCAGTCAGGAGAAGCTCTCGGTTGTTCAGAAAAACATAAATTCTTGTGATGAAGACGTTTTACTGTTTGGAAATGACTCCGTCGTATAGTGGGCGAAGAGCGGAAGTGACGGAAGCATATAGAAAATGCAGCCACATTCCTGTCCGAACAAGTAGAAGAAGACGACTTTTGCGCACGCGCGGAACCAGACTGCTTTCAGTTTCATCACAGGAGTGATAAAGCGTCCTTCGTGTTGGTTTTTGTACTCTGTACTCTGAGCAGTTCACTAGAGTAAGGAAGAGAAATAGTTTTTCAGTTTTGTTAGAAAATGGACAAATAATCACAGTTTACTATTACATTGTTGTACAGAATGGTGATGACAAAAAATGTTTTGCTCTTAAGACAATATGACAAGTCACACAATACACTTATTAATTTGGAAAATACAATAGCTTTAAATAGGGGGTTACAGGGCAGGAAACAAGTTTTTCAAGTCACAAAATTCAGAAGAAATGCATGATGTTGATCTGCCACAGTATACCTGTCTATGTGCATGTATTCCTCACGTTTAAGTGTGGAGGACTGAAATGTGTAACATAATGTAATGTTGTGAAAACTTGTCATTCTGAAAATGAATAAAAAAATTTGACTCAAAGAAGTTTTTCCTGTTTTAACTGATATAAGTAATCGTATAGTATTTACAGTAAACATTAAGGTTGTTTAAAAACTGGCATGGACATGTGATCCATTGAAAAAATGGCACTGAGGAGGTTTTAAAAATATATGAATCAATATAAAAAAAAATTACCTAACAATAGGTTGAACATCCATATATTGCAATATATACAGAAATATATGGGAAAAGGGCTGATATATTTCTTAATATATTATCAATACATCTCCATATATTTCCCAGTATATTGCAATATACTTTTGTTTCGTAAGGGAAATCCTTATCCTGACTAAACTTACAAAATTCAAGCTCTGTCTAAACTCAAAGATCTTTTCTAGAATTCCTCTGTCTCT
This sequence comes from Oryzias javanicus, assembly GCA_003999625.1. NCBI lineage: Eukaryota > Metazoa > Chordata > Actinopteri > Beloniformes > Adrianichthyidae > Oryzias > Oryzias javanicus. Next base: position 13,839,015 of record CM012447.1, read on the forward strand.
GTCTGAAAGCTTCCCGGTTGTTCCCAGAATTCAAACGGAGGCAGAACAGTTAGCATTCAGGATCTTCTCACTACATCCTCACACTCCATCTTTGAGACGTCAAACTTCCTGATGGATAAAGTTCACCGGGGTGAACCTGAGCCTGCTGTCCGTTATGCTGCCACAGACTGCTGCAGGTTCTGCTCCCGATTGACAGTGTGTCCTTAGGCAAGACGAAGCAGTGAAGGAGTCAGTCACCTGTGCAGACAGAGGAGATGCTGCTTCATGAGAAAAAGTCGCTGCAGGCACGAAGTTCCTTATTTTTCTGCTGAACTTCACTTGAACTTGCAGGGAAATGCCAACTATGCAGTCCAAAAATATCCTTGCCAGCTCTTAAAAAAGTTTTTTTTTTCCTGACAGAATGAAGATTTTCCAAGGAACCTACGTTACTGTCTTCTGGGGTTACATAAATATATTGTTTTTTTTACATTCTGTTAATCTGTTCTTCATCTTCTGAACTTCAATACTGGGTAATAATGATGACCCTCCATCCTGAAAATGTTTTTTATTTTTTATGGTCTTTTCATACATATTTTCCTGGAATTTCCTGGAGCAGTAGAAGTGCTTGGAGTTCAAATGATCAGTCAGGTTCATAAAAAATCTCAGGAAAATATGGGAACTCCAAATTCATATCACCTTCAGCCAATCTGCTTCAGAAGATTTTTCTTTAGACGACGTCTATATCTGTAGGAGTTGGGAATGAAAAGGATAGACATCACAGGCTGAGCAGAGACGATTGCAGAATTCCGGCCTGATGTTGAGAATGTGGATGAAGTTGCTGCAACATTCCTGGCCAGCAGGCAGTTCGGAGGACCAAACAAAGAGCTCAGAGACGGAGGATCGAGCATTCAGAGGTTGTGGTCCCTCGCTTGTCAAAGCAGTTCCATCACGCTAATCCCGCGGTGTCAGCACCTCCGGACCAACAAGTGGAAGACAGAAAGAGGAGGAGCTCCGCGATCACACTTTTGTCTCTGTCTTCTAAGACCTGTCAGCCCTGCCGACACGCGTGCATGTTCGAGCCCTCCCACCTCTATCTGGACGTTTTGGGATTATGCAAACTAATCTGGCGCATTGTTTCCTGCAGCGGAGCAGTTCCCCTGAACTCTGGGTTCAGATTTGTCACAGAAATGCATCTCTCTCAGCTGAGTCTGGATCGCTTCCAACTGCTGATCCAGAAAACAGCAGCTCGGGATCTTCACGGCCGTCTGGATCTACAGGTCACTCACTTTTGCTGCTGGTGACGTTCCATGACTTTGAACCACCTCTTGACTTTGCAGCATTGTCATCTTCTGCATATGCATGATCTTCTGCAGCTCCATCTGTCTGGTTCATCAATTCAAATGAATTTGTTTACAGCTGGGAGGAAGAGAGTCTGTGCTGAAATGTGAGGAGGAGGAGCTCAGAACATTAGCAGTTCCAGTGAGCTATAGGACATGGGGACGGAGCTCGGGCTTCTGAGAAAACTGCTAAAAAATGTTCAAAAGTAATTCTACGTTCACACCGCCCTCGGCAATGCAACTTCAAGCGGTCACTTGGATTAAAAAATCTATGTAAACATGCATTTCTTGCTTCCATGCAAAAAGCTCTGGTGTTTTTGGACGGTGTTTACAAACTATATTATTCCACCAGCTCCTCCCAATCCACGAAAATGAGTGGGTTCTCACGTGCTGATGTCACAAATTGAGAACAGCCCCTTTCAGGAAGACTCTGTGCTGCCAGTTCTGCCCCCAGGCTAACACAAACACCCGCTTTCTCCACAGACCTAGCATCGCTCAGCTCTATATCTTCCATTTGTGTCCCATCTCCCAATAAATTCCGTTTCTAACAGGTGTTTGTTACTTTAGACCAGGTGAGGTTTAAATTGTTTCATTTCTCCTTCCAGCCAGTGATGTCAGGCGCCATCTTGTCTGCAGCCAGGTCCCTCTAATTCCTGGAGCAGGGGGCTAAAATCACCAAACCCAGAACATAGCTGAACACAAACACAGCGACGAGTTTGTAAACTAAACACGTCTGTGTTTGTCTTTCAAATAAAGATAGACCAAGCCCACTCTTCTGACATGAGGGTAATGCTAACCGCTATTACAAGGTTGCTAACAATGAATCAAAACATTTCCGTAATGTTCCCAAATCGCTTAGCTTCAACATTTTGCACCAAGCCTCTTCCTCACCAAGGTGTGTAATATATGTGCTGGTAAACAGTAGAAAAGGATAAAGAAGAAGAAGCCCCTCCTTGATTGCCCAGTGTGAACACCATTGGCTAAAGTTGGATTCAAGAATGCGCTAAACAGGCATTTTTGACCGTGCTGGTGAACCTGTAGCTGAATAAATTGAGCACAAAATAGAAGTTTGTTTGAGTTTTGGCTGAATCTGACAAAATCCAGAAATGTTCACATATTGAAAAACCGTTATTATAAGTTTGAAGCTTCCAGAACCTTCAGAAACCAGCAGCTCCCCCCCGTACACACATTTGAACTTCCTTGAATCTGGCTGTACTTCACCTGAGCTCTGATGTGTTCACCTGATTCTCATGGCGTGTGAAGGTACGGTTGCTTGGCAACAGCAGCTGAAAGTGCTGGCGAGGCAGATGCTGAAATACATTTCTAAAAGTGTAAGGTTGGATAACATCACTCAGCCAAATTCCAAACCCAATTGGGATACCTCGCATTCCCGAAGCCCCGCAGCCCGACGGAGCGGCGAGGAGTGGCGCCAACAAGAACCAGCGCCAACGACCCAGAAAAACCAAGCTGAGCTCTGCCAGCAGAGGAGAGTAAATAAAGCCTACATGATGTGTTTCATGCTTGAAGATCACTGTGTTTCTCAGCTCTGCTGCGTCCTGAGCACTCTTGCACGGCTGCACCAAAGACAGCTATGAAACAAAAACACTGAGCAAAATAAGGGGAGCGTGCTCAGATGGAGGTGACTGTGAGGATTCTCAGCCATCCAGGTTGTGTTGTCACAGGATTTAGTTCTTCATGGGAACTGGAGCATCTCAGTAGCTTCCTCGTCTCTTCATTGCCCCGAAGAACAGAATCCTGTGACAGATAAAGGCAGAGTTTCCATTTCCACTGTTTTTTCTTTAAATTTGTATAGGTTTCTGATGCTGTTGGTCTCCACAATGACCTTTGACCTCCATCTCTCAGCTCTCATTGCAGATCCCTGCATCTTCCTCAACTCCCAGGTTTGCTTGCATCAAATCTGATGAAGCAACTTGAGGTTGAAATTGAAGCAGAAAAAGTGGACCTGGAGGACAGACTGAGTCAGACAAATTTTATCAGCTCACATTTTCCTTGAATTTTTTTGGTTTACCCACACACCGAATTTAAGAGAAAAAAATGTTTCACTCTGTTGGTTTCTGCAGCCAAAAATGCAGGAAAAGGAGTCTATGCGAGCCAAGTATGGAGAGAAACAAGGCTTTGGATAAAATTACGCTTTGAATTACGCACACACAAACCTAATGTGAAGTCCAATCGAGAATTACACACGCATAAATCGACACGTCTTTCTCTCCATAGCCAAGGAAGGTCAAATTTAACAAAAGTCTTGTTTCGTTTGTTGCTCATGTTTGTTCTTTATCTGTCCCTTTGAGCTCATGCAGTCTGAAGCAGCAGCTGGACAAAAGAGAGAACGACCTTCAGGACCTGAATGGACTCTCATCTATATATAATCTGCTGCTGCAGATGCAAACTGAAAGCAGCTTCAAGAAAGCACAAAAAGATACTACTGCAGTCTGGAGCCCTGACCTGGTGATTGGACCAGCAATGTTTAGAGAACAGCAGTTTTCAGTTAAGCAGTTAAGCAGTTTTCGTGTCACAGAGGAAGAGCAAGTCCCACCTTGCAGCCCTCACATGCACTGACACCATAGTGGTATCCCGAGGACTTGTCCTGGCAGACAAAGCAGGGCTTGTAGACCCGGGGAGGCGGTGGTGGGGACGGCGGGCTGGGGACCAGCTCCTCAGAACTGGTGCTGTGGGTTTCGATGGCTGTGGGACACACAACACAGGGTTCAGTTAGTCAAGCAAATGTTTGTTTAAATCATTCTTGCAGTAAAACTAAACTTTTTCTCATTGAAAAGGTTAGTTTAGTATTTTTTAGGTCTGAGTGAGGTTGAAAGAAGAAAAAGAATCAAGCAGATGTGGAAAAAGGATTAATAAAAACATTTGTAGGAAGGATGACGGCTAAAGAGCGGACGGGGTGGAGTTAAGAGAACAGAAACATCGAAACAGACAATAAAAGTTGTTTGAGGCTTCACACCCAAAATTCCACTATCACAAACACAATCACACATATTAATGCAAATCTGCTCAGACAACTGCACATAATACATATGCAAGCTAACACACGTCTCTATACAATCACAAATGCATGTTTTTCATACATTATATATTTTTGTAAACTCAGGTGTGCTCAGGTGAGTGTGTGGACAGGCAGCCAGGGTTCCCAAGAACTCTCAAGGACTAGGGGAGACTCCACAAGAGTCCACGTCAGTTTCTTGGGTTCAGTCCAAAATGCCCCCTCTGCCCCGATGAGAGGCCTATCACCGCTAGAGTTGTGGAAATCCCCCAACCAGCCGCGAATGCAGCCTAGATGGAACAAAACAACCACCAGCTGGAGGGCCCTCCCACAAAGGGATGGTTAGAGAACAGAGGATTTCATGTGCAAAAAAATATGCTATTAAAATTTTGCTGGAGACGATCAATGAAAAATCAAGAAAGAGGAGGTTGCAGACATTTTTAAGGAAGATGCCTCTGCCAAGTTGCTAATTGAAATGTAATAAGAAAGGAGGCAACTCTTCAGAGTGTTCCCAGTGTTAAGAAGAGCTTTGACACCATCCAAACCAAGAGGACATTCAGATGTAACTATCTCTCGATTGGACCAGAACCAAACCAGCCAAAGAAGAGGTGTTAACCTTTTTCTCATCAGTATGAGCAGGTTTTAGGTTCTTCTCTTCAAATTAGTTTTTCAAGATGAAAAAAGATCAAAGGACTTGTGTCAAACTCAATCGCAAAAAGGCTAAAATCAAAACACACCTTAGGTCGTGGGCAGAACAGGATAAACATTTATTGAACAATCTAAAGCTAAATTTTTAAAATGTTTTTTTTTTAACAGAATCGTGAACTAGATGCATAGCATTACCTGTGACAATGCTAGTGGGATTGCTGTAAGCTGAATTTAGCCACTGAAGAGTAGATGATAACTGAGTTTTAGATGATAGCTAAAAACACTGAAGTTGATAGCTGAAATTAATTAAGCTAAAAAACGCTGAAGCTTACAGCCAGCTAAAATATGAGTTAAATACCAAATTAGCCCTAAAAAAAAAAGAAAGAAATTTGGCTAGCTAAAACAGCTAGTATGTAGCTGAAAAAAGCCCAACTCCAAAACAGCCTAAAAAAACATTTTTAAAAAGGCCTTAATTAGCCAAAATAGCTAGCATGTAGCTGAAATGTTAGCTAAAATCCAAAAAAGCCTAAAAAAATCTTAGTAAATGCTGAAATTGTCCAAAAATCTGTCAGAATGACAATTTTTAAAACTCTAAAATAATAACTTTTTAACATAATTATTCAATTCAATTCACTTTTTATTTATGTAGCCCAAAATCACAAAGAAATTTGCCTCATTGGGCTTCATGCAGGTAATTTTACAGATGCAGAAAATAGTCATGAAACATGAAAAAAATAGCTAGAATAAACAGACTAAACAAACTGGATATTCCTGCCCTTAGACCCTCCCTCTCGGTAAGCAAATACTGCTAAAAAACCTGAGTCAGGAAAAACGAAGAGACCTTAGGGATTCCCACATGAGGGAGAGATCCTATCCCTGGACGAACAGGCGATACCGGAACAGGAAAAGAAAAATTAGCTTCTACAACTACGTATTTGAGTAGAATTCATTCAGATAGAGCTGAGGGACGGGTGGTGATTAAGTCCTCAGTCAGACGAAGCAGAAGTGCAGTCCATATTTATTACAAAAAAAATCAACTTAATCCTTAAATAACTTTCGATCTTTTACTCTCCATAAAAATATATTTCGTTAAAATTATAGAAGTTAGAAATGAGCGCAAGATAACATTGGGGCATTAATAACAATAAAATAAAATGATCTGGAGGGTCGGATATAATTACCTGGAGGGCCGGATCCGGCCCCCGGGCCTTGATTTTGACACATATGATTTACATGAAAGATGGTGAATTGTGCGTGTTATGTCAAAGAGGAGGGGTGATGAAGGAGATCCAATAGGAAGAAGCACTTCACTTCATTACTGCCACTTCCTGTTCAAAACATGCTACTGCTTCAAAAACAGCACACCCTCCTGCAAACACTTGGACCCAGAACTGAAGGTATTTGATAACTTTCAAACATAGCGTTCTCAGTCCGTGTGAGCATCCTCGGTGCGTGCTCATCGGAGCAGTTTTTCCACGTCCCGCTTGATCAAACCTACATTCTGCATGCTCAAATTCACAGGAAGCTCCATTACAGACACGAGGCCGCTGACAGAGGTACGTGCACGTCTGTGTCGGCGTGCACGGCCGGTCTGGGCGAGGAGCTGCCACAGAAAAATGTGAACCCTTAGCCTCTGGCTGAACCTGCTGGGGGGGTGGAACAGGAAAGCACACACTCCCTGCTGGAGGCTGAGGCTGAATGAGGGGAAACAGGAGAGAGCAGCTCTGGTCTCTGCACCCCCCCCTAAACTGAGCCCACTGGCATAAGGCGCACTGATACTTCGCAGCCTCTTTCTCAGTCCGGCAGACCAGGGATTGGTCGGATCTTCATCACACATCCAGAATTTTGATCTATAATCTGACTTTTGATTGGAAGAAGCTGCAGCCAAGCTGGAGTCAGCTACTGGATGGGACAGATCCTTTGAGTGTTGATGTGGATGAGTGCCATCATCTGCACCATGAGGATCAACCATTTCTAACTTTTTCTTCCAATCAGATTCAGAGATTTTTAGCTCAGATCCGACAGTCTGTCTGTATTCAACGCACCAGTTTGTTTATCAACCTGCAATCGGTTCTCAGCCTTTTCTCTTCTGAACTTTAGCAAATGCCAAACAAGCAGATTGTCCGAAGAAAACAGCAACGCCTCCCAGTGATAAAAAACTTCTAACCAGCAGTAAGGCTTTAAAGGGTCATCAAACAGGGAAGTTGGAGGCTGACTCCACCCACAACCAAAATTTGAAAATCCAGTCAGAGGGGTGGGGCTTTGGGGCTGGACTGGGCTTTAGGGGAGCTGCAGATCATGACGCAGGACTTCTGAAACTTACATGGTTTGACCAAGCACAAAATTCAAATCTAATACCTCCATTCAACCATTAGGGGGCAGCACAAAGACGGTTTTCGAATTAATTTCATATCATTTATAATATTCATAATATTTCCAAGAATTAAACCATTTTCTTTTAATTTATCAAAATTATAGCAATGACCAACAGACAACATTTTTAAAGCCCCATTTTATAGATGCCAACAGACTAAAATGTTGATTTAGGGTTAAGATAATTTAATTAAGATAATTTCAGTGCTGCTGTGAACCCAAATAAGCAGCAGCTTTTTGTTTATACAAAAACCCGTTTATGCCTCCGCGTCATGCTCCAAGAGTTATAAACATTTAGGAGATTATTTTCAGAGTTTTACTTCACAATCACTGTCACGAGGCAAAAACACTGTCAGGATTTACATAATCCATTCACAAATCCTTGTATCTTTTATCTCATTATTAGCATTTAACCACAACATGTCACTTCAATGAAAGAGCAGATATTGATGCAGGAAAAACAAGACATCAGTATTCTGCTCCATGAGCTCAATTTTCTTCACCGTTTCCACGACTTCATCTTTGGTGCTTTGACAGTAACAGTAGGGGGCGCTATGATGAAACTACAACATCCCACACTTTGTTTGATTCTAAAAGGGACATGGAAAGTTGTTTTGGTGGCTGAGCTGAATAGAAATAGTGCAAACTTGAACACGTTTAAATTACTGAGCACACTTCAATGCATTGTATACTTGGACACTTGAACGCATCATCCTTATTACTGTGCACACTTCAATGCATTCGTTATTTAACTGCACAGACTTGAACGCATCTTTTACAATACTCTGCACACTTCAGTGCAGTTTACTTCACTGTGGACACTTGGAGGTACCATTTACAGTGCTGTTCAATACATTTCTTACTTCATTACGGACACTCAAATACATCAGTCACATTACTTCACATACTTTAATCCGTTTTGTGATTTCCTGCACATTCTTGAACATATGGTTTGCATTACTGCATGCACTTCAGTACATGCTTTACTTTACCGTGGACACTTGAATGCATCATTTACATTACTGCACACACTTCAGTGCATTCTTTACTTTACTGCATACTTGAACGCATCGTTTACATTAATGGCACACTCCAATGAATTATTTACTTCACTGTGGACACTTCAACGCATCGTTTTACAGCACTGTGCACAGTTTAATGCATTCTTTACTTTGCTGCACACTCAAAACGCATCGTTTACAATCCTGCTCACACTTCAATGCATTCTTTACTTTCCTGCAGACACTTGAACACATCGTGCACATTACTCCACACTTTTCAAAGCATTCCTTACTTTACTGCACACTCTTGAATGCATCCTTTGTATTACTGGACACACTTCAATACATTGTTCACTTTACTGCAAACACATTGTTTACCTGACTGCGACTTCAAAGCAGTTTACTTTACTGTGCACACTTACAGGCATTGTTTGGATTGTTTACTTCACTGCAGACACTTCAATGCATCATTGCCGTTACGGCCCACACGTCAATGTTTTCTTGACTTTACTGCTGACAGTTGAACACATCCTTTACATTTCTCCGCAGACTTCAATGTATAGGTGCTCCCTCACTACAGAGCTTTGACAAAATATCCCCAAAACATGGTATTATTGCAGCTTTACCTACATACACCAAAGTACCACAAGGTCTACAAGCTTCTGACAGAAATAATACAAATAATTTAATCAGAAGTTTTGCAATTAAGATCTTAAGGCCTCAAATACTTTGTTGCATCACCTTATTAAAACTCAGTTTTTTTTATTTACTTTTTACTATTGCAACAGTTTTTATTCTGGTCAAGCTGTCATTTGCTAAAAGTTGGACTCCCTGGACCTAATTCAGTAAGATACCAATTAAAAAGCACCAAAATTGCCTGGGAATGTGAAAAAAACTAATTAGAATCTTCAGTTGATTTGGACTAATAGCAAAAAATGAGAATTCTCTCTTTAAACCAACGTATTGGAACTGAAAAAATTGGGCTCTGCTTGATCAAATGAAGCAGACTGCAGTCCTTGAAGACAACCAGACAGCTATTATGCAGGAGGTGTGAGCTGTTTTCTATGGCAAGAACTTTAAAGTGGGATGTTCAAAGACGCAATTAATGTCAGATTTTATTATCATGACTGATTCTTTATCTGCCTTTAATCCACTCAAATTCACACAAGCGTTTTTATGCATGCAAACCCTTTAGGCTTCACTCTGGGGAAAACACATCTGTCACACAGTCATCAAAAATCAAAGAGGAAAACTTTGGTTTAAATGTTGCTTTTGAGCCACTGGGGAAAAATGAAGTCGAAGTCTGAGAAAAATAAGACATTTTATTAACAATTTAGATGTAGGTGGTAAAACACTGGGTAAAAAGTCACGCTTAAAGATTCCTGGTGTACTTAATAAAGCCTCTAAGAGCAATTTTGTTCCTGTTGTGCATGATTGAAATGCTTCTGAGAAGGGTTGTTTCATAAAATGGATTTTCATTATGACTTGTTGATCTTTCCCTTTGGCCTCTCTCTTTACCACCCTGCAGAGACCCCTCTTTGCCCCCGAGGTTAAACTTCCAGACTCTAGCCACGTGGCCCAGACAACAAACACATGAGAAAGAACCTGAACTTGAAGCAGCCATCAGGCAGTCTGGCAGAAAGGATGAGGGAGGGGGCTTTTCCTGCAGAGCCCCAACAAAGAGGTTCAGTCTGGAGTATGGCAGGAATATTTCTCCCTGAAGCAGATGAAGGCCTGAGATGGTCATGTCAACATCGCCGAGCAGTTCTGCTTTTCATAATCATTATTTAAACTTCAAATAAAGTTAAACTTCCATTAGCTGTCACGCACCTAAGTGTGTGACATTTGTTCTCCGGATTCGACCTATCCTCTGGGGGAGCGGTGAGCTGTGGACATAGCCGCGCTTGGGAACCATGTGGTGGTTTAACCCTCTTAATGGGTCCCATTTTTGGCACCTTTGGTACAACTCATAATAGATTTGAACTCACGACCTTCCAGTGTCAGGGCGGACACTCCACCACAAGGACACTAAGAGACAAAGAGATTTAATGGTCTCATTTCTGTCACGACCTTTAAAGAAACTGATGCATGTGACCTCTGACCTTCTGTCAGAGTCGTACACACATACATAAGGTTGTTTCTCAGCATGAGTAAAACACTGTCAGCTAGGGGTGTGTAATGGCAAGAGTCTGACGATACGTATCCCAATACGTATCTCACGATACGTATCACAATATATCCTAAGACTGTCCCAGAAAAACTTTTACATTTTTTTTTAAAGTAGAAAAAAAATCTATCTTCATGTAACAACCTAGTTTTTATCATATTTTGTTGTTTTGGTTGCAGTGTAGAGTTGCTCAAAGAGACTCAGTGTGCTGTACTGCCAGCTAGTGGTCGGAGGTTTAGGTGGAAAACAAAAGTAAGACGCTGAAGGATGCTCACAAATAATTAATCAAATATCGTCAAAGTGATATAAATATTGCCAAACCAAATATTTTTCTGAATTTATTTTTCCCTACATCCCCATTCTTAGCTGGCCAGCACTGTCTGGGTATAGAATGAAGCTGTTGAGATATAAATATGCTCATAGGCCACACCCACTGGGTCAAAATTTGGTCCTGGTCTGATACAGAGCTGGTTTCCTGTCATGGTCCACTTATGCCTCGTTTCCACTGAGCGGTCCAGTGCCCTCTTGGCCAGTTTAAACTGGTCCGGGTGAGCCTTTCCATTGAGTGTTGGACCATCAAAGCACAAGTGAGGTGTAGACCGATGGAAAGAGACCAGCATTAGCTGACTCTGAAACGGACGAAAAATTAAAAAGATAACTGCGGAGGATAATTATAATCCGGATCAGACGTTTATTATGGATGAAGTCGGCCTCTATGCTGCGGAACAGTCTATTGTTCTGGCTACAAAAAAAAACAAAAAACACTTTATGTCGAGCAATTCTCCAATATTCTTCAACAGATGTTTACAAAGCGGACATTTTTACGCTGCGGGGATCAGGTAAGATGGAAACGGAGGGGTGGGGGTCCTCTGAATGGATCCGCGTGTCGCTGGTCTCCAACCCCGCGAATAATAAGAGGAAATACTGTATGTAAAGACTTTTTGCAAGATTGCAGGAAAAGAGGAGAAAAATTTTTGTTCGGATCTTGAGTCGGGAAAGCGCTGGTCAGAAGCTCCGCCCTAACGGAGCATTTTTCTATGGAGCAACGAAGGACCAGAAATAGTGCCAATTTGTCCTGTTTAACTGGTCCATTTGGTAATAGAAATGCTCAAAAGTCCAGTTCGGTCCGGTCTGGTCTGGACCGCTCAGTGGAAACAAGGCTTTAGTTATTGGCAGCTCATCTGGTCCGGAGTAAACGGAAGAATTCTGGGGGAGTAAACCTCTTTCTATTCTTTCTAGCGAAGTCTACAGAACTGTCCCAAAGCGAAACCACGTTCTATCTGGGATCGGTGTTCTTCTGGGATTAGCCATCAGCAGCCTGTAATCTGACCTCTAATTATCCCGTTTCATTTGCAGTGAAACGTTTCTTTAAAGGGGGGGGCAGCTCATGTTGAAGTGAAGCTCTGGTCCAGAGGTGAAGAGCTGGGGGCATCGGCGTCTGCAGCTGCCGCTTCATGATCTCTGCGAAGCTGCAAGCTTCAGCCTGAACCTGATCCCGTCTGAGAGGGGATCAGGCTGATGGCCTCGTACATAAGAAAGGGTCCATTATCCCAGTGTGAGGGTACATCCCTGTCTCTGTTTCAGGTCATGCCCCCCCCCCAAGCATCTGTATAGCTTAATTCTCACAACAAACTAGTTACAAGGAGCTGGCTGTGAGAAAACAAAAAAAAAAACCTTCATGACCTTCACTTTATTGCAAGGAAGAGGATTCTTCTAAACTAAGTCTAATAAACTAAAAAAAAAAAAGCTTTTTGCTGTTTGTTTAGCGTTTTATTCCAGCCATTATTTCATGTTTCCATTCGAGAAAAACAGAACGGCTGCAGTCGTTTTTTTTGAAGGAACTAAAGAGCTAAATTCTATTTATGCTGCAGATAATAAATGTTTTGCAGGTATTCCATTAGTAAAGATATAATAGTATTTTAAATTATGTTTTAATTTGTGCAATTCTTGCTATTTTTTTATGAAAAATAAAAAGCAAAATATTAGATTAAGCTTTAGTTAAAAACCAGCTTTCAGATGAGTAAAATATATTTCAAATGATTTAGTTAATTTTGTGTGAATCAATTTATCAGCCTCAGCAAAGATTTCTAACAATCACCGAGCTGAAATGAAAGATAAATATTTGAAATAAAATTAAAAAGAAAAATTAAATTAAATTCATGTGATTTGAACGTCTGGCCGAAGCTGAGCAGATGAAGGAACGCATTTTGGATTTGATTCCTGGAATTCCTCCTCAGCAACATTTCGTGTTTTAATTTTTCCGCTTCACGTGGAAAAAATAAATATTCCAAGTATTTTTATTCCAATAGCTGTGACACAAAAGCCAAAATAAATCTACTAATATGACTTAATAATAATAATAAAAAAGAATAAAAGCCCGGCAACAGACTGGTGACCTGTTCAGGGTGTTCATCCAGGTTGGAGATACCCCGTGACCCCAGAAGGGATTGAGCGGGTTCGGAAGATGGATAATAATAATAATAATAATAATATAATAATAATAATAATAATAATAATAATAATAATAATATAATAATAATATGTGGTTTGGTTTTAATAATTATGAGACGATATTTTTTATAAAGAAAATATTTTTAGTTTATTTTATTTTTTATTAATAATTTTGCATTAAATAAACTCATGAAGGAAAGAAAATTGTAAATATAAAAAAGGAATCTGATGAAATGATTCTGACTCATCAGAATATTCCCCTTTGAGCAAAAATTCACGACATGCTCTCACACCCGCGGTGATGCGTGACAGACCCCGCATGGATATAAAGCTGTAGAAAGCGGTTTCTGTTTGGGGAAAAGCCGAGTCAAAACCACCGGTGGAAGAGCGCGCGGGTCTCTGTTGCCCTCACGTGCGCGCGCAGGTCATCTAATCATGACCTGGACCGAGCGTGCGTTCTAGGAAGGAGAGGAGTGCGCGTGAGACTTGTCACAAAAAATTGAACTTTTTTTTTGCCTTTTGCTTCATCTTGTTGATAAAGAGTGTAATTGCCCTCGGCCCCGCATGCCACGCATTCACACAGACACACGCACATGAGTTGGACGTACAGTGCGCGCTCCGGCGGTGCTGCCACTCTCTGAAGCAGGCTTTCAGGGCTTTCTCCTGCAGCATGCAGCTGGGGCTGCCGGCGTACAGCTCCAGCATCTGTCCGGGACTCACGGCCAGCACGTCCATGCAGTCAAACATCATGCTCCTCCGTTCCTCCTACTCGTTCTGGAGAAACGGCGCACGCAACTCCATCAAACTCCTCGATCCTCCCTCGCTCCCCTCTCTGTCTGGTCTGACCGCCGCACGTTGCGCTCCTCTTCTTGCGGGTCGTCCCGCACTGGACTCATGGATACGCTCCTCGTCTATCTATGCGCTCCTGTCCCGTCGGCTCCGGGGCGCGCGCTGGTGCTGGAACGGGACCTCTTCCATGACAGCTCTCTGACGGGGCCGCCGGTTCGGACGGGTCCGGATCAGGGACGCTGGTGGGGATCTGCGCCGGTCCTCCGCGGGGATTGGTGGCCCCTCCGTCCCCCCGCGCAGCTCATTTCCAACTAGTTTTTCCGCGGAGAATGAAAGATTGAATTGTCTAATGTATGCGGGTGAACTTTGCGTGAACCCTCTGAGGCTGCTGACCTTCAAACGACCCGGCGGGCTGACATCACCGCAGCTCCGCAGCGCAGCGAGGCGGAGGCAGGAGCGCATGCAGCGCCGCGCGCGCGCTCTTCTCCGAGTTTTCTTTCTTTTTCATCAAAGAAAAAACACATTCGACGCTTTCCAAAACATCAACCAGATCCCAGCAGCCAGCAGTTCAGACAACCCAACTGTTCCTGGAGGCACGTGAGCCATTTGGGAGCAGAATTAAATAGTTGTTGAGCACGAGAGTGCAGAATATTTCCCTTTAAAACTGTAAAGAACAGTTGGAAAAAGGAGATAATAAGGGGATGCATTTTTTAGGTGTATTTTTTTTTTTGACTAAACAAAGGATTTTAAGAACAAAAAACAGCAAAATTTGCAAGAGCAAAACCAAAATATATGTTTTTTTTAGGATTAGGACATAAAATATTTGGAATTATCTGCACAAGTGCATCATAAAGAACAACATTTATAAATTAAATTAAATTTGAAGTGTCAATATTTCTTTCAGTAAAAACTCAAAAACTATATTCGTCATTTGAAACTGTAGAATAAAAGACTGCAAAACTAGGTTAATGTAAGTTTATGAAGATCCTCGACTTTTAAACTCACAGATGGATCTTAGTAAAAAATATTTTTTTCTTAAAATTATATGTTCTGTCATTATTCCTAAAGTGAAAAGTTTACACAGAGGATGTTTTAGAATTAAAAAAAATGTCCAGGTAAAATTAAAGTTAAAAAAATTAAAAATGGGACTCATTTTTGTACAAATTCCTGCAGCACCAGTGCAGTAAAGCTTCTGTTATCTGCTGAGTTTTTGGTCTGATCCTTGATGACACGGTCCCCACCAGGAACTGGGACTTTAGGATGATCTGGAGCAAAGTCTTGAGTCTGGAAACTGAAACCAGTATCTTCAAGAAACCGGTAAAGAGGAAAGAGGATGTAAAGAGCTGAACTGATTTTGGATCTGATAAAGTACCAGCAGAATGTTCAAATCCTTCGGTCCAAGCTTATGAAGATCATTTACACTATAAAAAAAACACAAAACAATCTGCTTTCTAATCAACATGATAAGTTAAAAGGACAAAAAAAAGCACATCCAACACATTATAAAGGAATATTTAATCCAAGACAATAAAAATATAAAATATAAATAGAGTAAAAATGTTCATGTTATGTCCAAACACATGGTTTTAGTAGAGAATTTAAAGATTTTCAAAAGATCCTCCGTACAGTTAACAGGAACATCAAAAGCTGTCTTTTCGTTTTAAGGTGGTTTTCGGCACATCAGAAAGTAGCTGGCTGTTTGACCTCCACCTTCTGTAAGGAACATATTGGTCAACAGCATGTACAAACATTCAAAAGCTCTAATGAATTCAGTGCACGGCAGGAAAACAGCACAGGTGTGAGGTGAGTGGAGCAGCTTTTTTCAAGAAGAGCTGGATATCTAAAGCTACAGACGTGACACACATTCACAAACTCACTATGGGTTCTTGAACGTACTTTTAGCCCATTGTGTTCACACTGGACAAGCAGCGAGGGGCTTCTACTTCTTCTTGCTCTTTTTCTACTGTTTACCAACGCAAAATGCAATGTCAGTGCAATGTCAAAGTGGTGCGAATCTCATCACTTTCAAGCTCTAGTCCAACAAAAAAAGAAAAAAGAAACTTTGAGACATATAATTATCATTTCTCTCCATGATCAACTTACATTTGGCATTTTTGTGAATTTAAAGGGCCATACACCACTATACCAAATTAGAGTCCGTGATTGGTCAAAGTTCAACCTGGTTTAACTTTCAACACATGTGAAAATGGTTGAAGAAACTTCCGTAGCTGCACGCAAATGAGAGAGTTTTGAATGCATAAGCTAGAAACCCATGTCTGTGTGTACATAGTCTTTTGGAAGTGGCCACTTGAATGTGCGTTGCCGAGGGCGATGGGAACGTAGCTTCAAACAGAATATCAATGGATGGCTCTCTTGTTAAGGAGGACACTATATGCATATTTATGCATGTTAATCCTATGTTATTGACATGTTTAAAAAAAAGCTTCATGTTTTTTTCAGTTAAAGAGACCTTTCCATGATCACACAGAAGATTTCAATCAACCCTGACTGTGGATCTTTGAACTTCAATCTAAGATTTTTGGCATTTTCTCCAGCACAGCAACGGTTAAAGGAGGTTTGCTTTTCCCATTCCTGGAGATTTGAGGGTTTCTGCATTTGTAGCTGGAACAGTTCTTTTAGTACTAAAACATCAACTCCATTTTAAATATTCAGATCTACAATAATCTATATTTGGAGTTGTGTCAACAAAAAGTTATTCTAATTAAAAATAAATCAGTCTGTATGATTCATCAAGTTTGACGTCATCATACATTTCTCTCGTGAATCCCACAGGTCCCTGTTGGCGCTCTAAACCTCATAATTTCACTTAGAAAAACATGAAGAGAGCGGCTTCTGAACATTTTTTTTAAATGAGTTTCCCATTGCTTATTTAGCAAACATTTGAATTTATATCTTAACACTAGTTGTTCTTCAAATTAGTTCATAAAACAGCTTCTCACAAAAATGGAATTGGTTTGATATTGTAAAAACAATCATATTACTTTAAAATAAACTCAACAACTTTGTTTTGCTGCTAATACAGTAGAAAATTCAAGAGGACATTAGGGGGAAAAACATGGAAATGTTCCCCACAACAACTGTCAGTTATTAATAAAAATGTTATTTTTATCTGTTCTGGCAGCGAAAAAGGTAGTTGCATGGCAACAGTGATGTTCAACGTCCCTTCAAACACCTTTTTTTGCTTCTCTACGTAAAAAAAAAAACACTGACCCACTTAAGGAACGTAAAAAAGACTCAAATGATCCAATATTGTGAAATATTAACAACCAAAGTCACTTTTCTTTGTCATTAATGTCATATTTGTTCATACTGCAATAATGATGCAAATAAACCTTCATTAGTCCAATGTCTACATTAGCCTCCTGTCATCATCAGCCTCATGTTTTCATTACCCTGAGTTTTAAACAGACTCAATCTTACTTCTTCATCATCTTCAAGCCTTAACCTCAACCTCATGTTTTCATCAAAATCACATCTTAATCTGATTTATATCATCATCAGCCTCCTGTTGTAATTGGCCTCGTGTCTTCATCAAACCAGGGTTCGTAATGAGCCTCATGTCTTCATCAGTCTTCATCAGCCTGTTCGTCTGTCTGTTAGCTTCGCTGATCTTTCTAAATTCATTCACAGCTTGATGTTAATATGCTGAAATTCATCTGAAACCATCAGAACTGGAGTGAGCAACAGGCAGTCCTGAGGATCATTGCTTTAGACGACTGCAAAAGATTAATCTAGATCTTGGAATTCTCTGACTGTTCTATCGCCATCTGGTAAAGAGTTTAAATAAAAAAAGTGCAGGAGTTGGAATTAATGCTATTATAAAACAGCAGAAATTGCTTTTTTAAAACAGTTAAGACCGTCTTACAACTTGAGCACATTAAAGTATTGGACTGGATGCTTCTGTTGAGACTTTGAAGAATGCAATTTTTGAGATTTTGACTTTTTTGAGATAAATTAGGGTGTGGGCTCGGTCTGCTGGCACTGGACTCATTGGTTTGGCTCCACAACTATTAAATTCTGCTCCCAAATGCTCACATGCCTCAAGGAACAGTTGCATTGTCTGAACTCCTGGCCAGCAAAAGTCCTGACCTCAGTCTGATGTGAGGGATCTGAAGAAACTTCCATAAACTGAGACAAAACTAAACAAGAAGACGAGCCTTTTTTCAGAACACTAATCCGAAAAGCAAGAAACTCAATAAAAAATACTTCATGCTGAACGAGGATCTGAAACTACTGATGGAAGATCTACAAATGGGAATCTGCAGCTCTTGAATGAAGATCTATAGCTGTTGAAGAAAGATACACGAATGAGGGTCAACAGTTCTTGAAGGGGAATCTACAAATGAGGATCTACAGCTCCTGACGGAGGATCTAGAAATGGTGATCTAAAGCTCTTGAAGGATAACCTATAGCTGTTGAAAAAAATCTAGAAATGAGGATTTACAGCTCCTGAATAGGATCGAGAAATGAGGATCTACAGCTCCTGAAGGAGTCTCAACAGCTGTTGAAGGAGGAGGTAAGAATGAGGTTGAAGGTATCAGTAGCTGCAGAGGGAGGATCTGCAATTGCCGAAGGAAGATCCAAAAGGTTCCATAGTAGTCTTTGTATGCTAAAAAGTATTCACACCAGAATTATTGGTGCGCTTGCAGACTTGTGCTCATTTATTTGGGCGCCGGGACCCTGCTCAGTGCTGATCCCCACACAGTTCATAAATTTTGCAGAACCAGCAGTGAAGCTGAAACTAGAGCCTATGGACTGGACCCCCCACCCCCCCACCCCACACACACACACCACACACACACCTGCAGCGCACAGCAGCTGACCCCCTGCAGTTTAAGCTGTGTAACTAGAACCCCGGACGATCACACACACACAACGCCGGTCAACACAAGTAACGAGTACACCTGAAAATGCATCTGTAATTAGAAGGTGATAATAAAGCTGTCCATCAGGATAAGCCTCTTGGCTTGGGTTCTCTGGAACCAGAACTCGCCGGGCCAAGACAACAGCCAGCTGATTGTTTAATAAAGCCTCCTGGAGCTCTGAGGAGGACGCAGACGCACCAGCTGCTGCGTTCGCGCCGATCTTTAGCATCAGAGGCGTCTTGTGCGTCTTCTTGGAGTTCCCTCCTTTCCTTATCCACAAGAACGCCGGATTTCATGGAATATTTATGAGGCCGGCAGAAGCCGGCGCTCTCGGTTCATCGGCGGGTCAAACCCTGTTCGGCGCTATATTTAGCTACACTTGCACTTAACCTATTGATAATGTAATTGTAGCGGCGTGACAGAAGTGGCAATATTTTCCACTCAGGTTTGTATGAAAGCACGCGGCGAGCTTTTGTGCACAAACGCTCGCACACAAGTTTGACCCGTTTCTTCACGGATTAGCGCGACATGTTTGTTTTCTGTGCAGAGCGGCTCAAGACCACAAAGATGATCATATTAATCATCGTTCCACAAAATCCACTCAGAAAATAACATGATTGTTTTTTTTTTCTTTGTTGTGCTGATTTCTCAGAAAACAACAAGACAAAGGATTATGGGAAATGTGTGTGTTTGCATGTTCAGGAAGCTGTGTTTGTGAAGGACTGCAGTGCACAGTTACTATCAGCTGCATCAAACATGAAGACTGCCGCTTCATTTCGTTACAGAGATGAAGATCAGACTAAGAGGAGCCTGCAGGCCTCCTCGTTCCTCGCTGCCGTCTGCTCTTTGTTTTCTCCGTCTAATGTTGAACACTCTGCTTCCTGTTGTTGACAGCTGAAAATTTACAACCAGTTTAAATTCTTTATTTTGAAGTTCCTGCAGAAAGTCTCCTGTTGACCTGCATGTTTGTGTTGAACATGCTTACATTTTCCAAACAATATTTTAGCTTTTCTACAAGCTGCATTTTTTACTCTTAACAGAGTAAAGAACTTCTACCACGATAGATGAGGAAATACTTCAGTCTGGTACTAAATGGCAGAACGCAGACACCTAATTGAATCAGAAAAGCCCGTGGGCGGCCCGGCACCTCTAACTACATCTCAGTTAACCATCTTGATGTTGTCAGAATTATAGAAAATGACATGTGAACTTGGCGTGAACTGCAGAGTCGGGAGGGGGGGAATCCTTGTATTGGCATTTCTAAACCTGAGCGGGGTGGTGCCAGAAAATCAATACTCCAGTCCAGCTGCTGTCTTCTTTCTGTCCGGGACTCGGAGGAGCAGAACTTTCCAACCACTCCACTGCATTTTAAAATCTTTGCTTCTGAAGGTCTTCTTTAAGGAAAAATTTCACCAGATTCCTGATTATGATTGCAAATACTTCCATTGGTTGCACATACACATAGACTGAGTCTGGGCTGAGCTGCTCTACTGGTCCTAGTATGAACAGCAGTTATTTAAAACGCAGGTTTTGCTTTCAGGAAAGTTTATGAAGTCTGCAGGAAAACTTTAGTTCACAGTTTCTGCAATAATGGATTCACTTCCTGCTTCCTGTCCCGAAACAGAAGCTTCAGTTTGAGTTGCTTTTTTGTGCCTCATTTTGATGCTTACAATGGTATCTGACCAGACTGGCCCAGGTTGATCAGATCAAAGCAGTGTGTTTCATGGACGATGAATGTAATAATGCAGTTTCCAGCTTTACCAGAAGTCATTTCATTTTCCTCCATTCAAAAGATAAGTTTATAAGTTAAAACTGATTTAAAGCATCCATCTGTCTGTCCGCCCTTCATCCATCTTTCCATCCTTCCACCCATCCTTCAATCTATCCTTCTCTGAATCCCTTTTGGGATCACAAGGCTGCTAGAACCAATCCGGTTTGGAGGAAGGCAGAATACACCCTGAACAGTTTAGGAGTGTGTTGCAGGGCTTTTCAACCACACACACTCACATGCACACTAATGAAGCAGGTTTTTGGACTCTTTCGGAGGAACAGAGTACCCGGAGAAAACACACGCATGCACAAAGAGATCATGCAAACTCCTCACAGAAAGGACCCATGGGATTTGAACCAGGGCTTTCTCGCTAATAGGAAAGAGTTAACCACTCCACCATCGTTCCAGCCCTTGATTTAAAACATTGCTTTTAAATAATGTAAATAATTTTTGTCACCTGGAATTATACATTTGAATTATTTTAGTTCAGTAGTTTATTTAATTGTAGCCAATATTTTGTTTTAGGTTTGTAAACTGCAGCCACTGTAAACTGTAAAATCCAGAATGTCTTGTCTTAAAATGAGGCAGAGAAAATAGTTTCTGCATTTGTTACTTCAACTTTACTCTCTAAAATTCTGTGAAGAACCTCCAGCTGGCTTAAGATGGTGCAGCCAGAGTTCAGGACAATGAAACTATTTCTATAGTTTTGCTCACTAAAAGCAGAATATACAATTCTCTAACTAATGTACAAGCTTAAAGTAAACAATCCTTACTGAGGGAAATGACTCAAAAGTAAAGGAGTGGTTCTTCGAAAAGGAAGTTCAAACGTAGCAAATTAAATACGACTACCGTGATTATCTCCCCTCGAAGGAGAGCAGACTAACATAAAATCATCCAACAGGTGACAGAAAGCAGATAGATGATGCAGGGTGAGCTTTTTGCGGTCCATCTTTTTGAATTTGGAGTTAAAGTATAAAATTGCCCCACAGGAGGGGAACGACTGAGTAAAATTCTGCAAAATTTATTTGAGAGAATGCACACGAATACAGCTCATGTTCTTCAAACCAAGCTCTTCTCTTCCAGTCTACAGGATTCCTGGCTGTTCCCAGAATTCCATTTTTTATGAATACATTCAATGGAATGACAAACTAGGGTAAAAAATAAGTGCACGTGTTAATAAATCTGTTGGTCATGCCATCCTCTCATTGTCCCCTTTCCTTTTATGAAGTGACATTTCCTGTTTGATGTTGGGATTACATGGAAACATAATGGGATCATAAAGAGAAGATCATTTCTCATTAAGCAGACATCAAACACACCGGAGGAACTGGCCAAATTGAAAGATGAATTTGGTTTCTTGTGTTGACTTCCCCAAAGGCGACAAAAACTGAACCTGCAGATGACATAAATAACAGAATGACGGCAACAGTTTAAAGCAAAGATGGAGTTTTCTTTCCTGAGATTTCTTGAGGAAGCATGAGCATAAAAAACAACTGATGAAAACCCCCCAGATGTTTCCCTAAAACATTCATTCCAACATTTCCCAGGCTGCTGTGAGCGAGATCGTCAGTACGTCTAAGAATCTGTACTCGGTTTCCTTTGTGTGTTTTCTGCTTGGACGTAAATCCAAAGCTTGTTAATTCGTTACCGGCGCTCCACCGCGCTGTGGCTGCTCTCCCGCGTCCCTCGAGAATGTGGCTTATAGCGTCTCTTTCAGAGTCTGTGTGCGTGCACGCAGCACGCTCAGCCTCCAGATTTAAACAAGCTTTTGTTTAAGCTCTCCTATCCTCGAAACAGACTCTACACTCTGCAGGCCGTTTCCCCAGGATAAAACCGTTAAAGGGATCCATGAGTCCTGAGGAGGACCAGAATCAGCAGGGAGGCTCCAGCAGAACGGCTTCGAGGGGCTGTTTGATACTGACTTATAAAACTTTAAATCAGCCTTTATTGTGGGTATATAAAATATTACTAATGTATTCCTGTTTTTCTTGTCCACACAAGCAGTGATAGAGCATGCCCCGACCCACTTTGAGACCAGCTTCTTCTCTTCTGATTGGTGATTCATCTACCTGCATCAAGACAATGGTGGTCATCAAGTCAAGCAAACATACTTTTACTCTTTTGAAGAACTCAAAAATTCAAGGGACCTTGATGCAGACAACAAGATGGCGTCAGACATCACTGGCTGGAAGCGGAAATTACACAACTTTAGAGAAAAACTTTTTAATCTGTTTGAGTTTTAAAATTAATTAAAAAAGGTAATATATAAGGGAGTCAATAAATGATCAAGTTTAAAAAAATACACAAAAAAGTTTAATAATTTGTGCTAAATTTGTAGGATTGAAACATGGTGGCGCAGTGGTGAGCGCTCTTGCATAATACCAAAAAGGTGCTGGTTCAAATCTCATCTTGGACTGTCGGCTTCCCTGCACAGTCCAAAAACTGCCTTACTGGTAAATTGGTTACTCTAATGTCTTTGTAGGTGCTGTGTGCATGTGATTGTGGACTGGCAATCTGTCCCAGGTGTCACCCACCTTCACTCAGCCATGGCAGGGATAGGCCCCAGCAACCCCCAAAGGGATATGGGAGGTTAAAAAATAGGTGAATGGGTTTGAAACACAAATTGATCATATTTTTACTCCTTTAGCGCAGATCTGCTCTTGCGGACACACACACACACATATGTATATACTTACCATAGATCATAACACTCTGAAGTAATCAGAGTATTTCTGAAAGTAAACTGTAAGTCTTACAACCTATTTCTGGCTCTATATGTACAAAACATGTGGCCAATAAACACGCGTCAAAAGTTAAACCAGCTCTAGTTATTAAAAAAAGTAGAAGAAGAAGCCCCTCCCTGCTTGTCCAGTGTGTAAACACCATGGGTCAAACCTGCTCTCGAGTAATGCGGGCGTGGCACGTTCTTCAACAGGCGTCAAATGCCAGGTGTGTGTAGCTTATCGCACAGAGAAGCGGCTAATGTGAAGCATTTAACATGGGAAAAAAGACAGAATCTACAAATTCTAGGTTTTTAGCGTTAATGGTGGAAGAGTTGTGATAGTTGAAAGAATGTCAATACTGGAGCTAAAGCTCTGGTGTTAAGGGTTAAATGTTAGTTTAGACTCTTTATCTACAAAATTCTCCTCATTATTGGGACAGTTCCTTTGAGTTCTGTTGAGTTTAACTCATATTTTTCCCAACTGATAGTTTTTCCATCATCTTCCTTTGGAACTCATTTAACATGTTTTCCTCTTTTTGATGCAGTTTGTGTGACTTCTAAGGCGTTGGTCAGAGGGAATTTGTTTTTTTTACACATGACACGAGTGGATTATCACGTTGCATTGGCTAGGTCATAAAATATATAAAAGAAAACCAGTCTGGAGAAATGATTTATTAGCTCTCTTCTATCCAAGGCCATATAGATTTACTGAACCCCGCCTCCCCCTAAGAGCGGCAGCATGGGGCTAATATCTGAAAATGACGATGAATATGCCCCTCGCTCTGAGCATTTGCGTGCCTGGAGCCTTTTTTTCCTGACAGCTCCTCCATCCCGGTGCTTTTGTGAGAGCGGGGCTGCATGTTGTGGAGGCTGCGCGCTGTAAAGCTTGTTGGCTCTCAGTGAATGAAAGCGAACATCCGTCCAGCTTATCTGGGGGAGCAGACTTGGGCTTTTTGCCTCATAATTGCGGGCTGATACAAGCATGAACACACATTGAAGAGGCTCTTTGAGGGAGGCTTAAGTCTGCCTCTCATTTCCCATCCGTCTCTGCGTCTGAGAGTCCAGATCAAAAAGAAGGGGAAACGTAGCATGAAAACTGGACTTTGCTTCAACTGCCAGACTCTCCGTGTGCACGTGAGGCTCATGAAAACCAGGTGACTCCGCACTGTCTCACCGTGCAGCTCCTTCTCACCATCCTAAGCTTCCAGCTTTTTCACAGCTTTTGCAGCAGCTAAGTTCCTGGTGGCCTGCGTTTGACTTCTTCTTTACCGCCCCCTCAAACTTCTTTGGAATTAAATGTTCTCCTCAGAGCTCCTCATCCTCTCGCCCACAACCCAAAAAAAGATCTAAACTTTGAAGTGATTGGTATCTTTGAGATGTTCTGACTGCTTTGTGGATCTCTGAACGCTATCGGACCTGTGAAGAACAGATTGGGCTTTTTCTGTTGTTTTTTGTGTGCCACTTTACAAACTCTCACTTTTGCACTCCCTGCCCATCTTTTGTTAGATAAAAAAACAGTCTGATGCTACGTCCACACCAGGCATGAGTTCATGAATGCATAAAAGGCGATGCGTTCACTGTTGCCACCAGATTCTAGCGCATGTCCGCCACCTACAGTTGAGGAGGTTTGGTGCCAAAAGTCAGAGCGGTGCAAATAAATCTCACAAATCTTGCTCCAGATTTTTCTTTCACAGCTCTATTCCAATATGTAAGAGACTTATTGATATACATTTCTGGCAGGGGAGAATTATTAATTCCCCTTCATGATCAATTTTGGAACGATTGACACCATCCATGGGTCACAAGTTCAATTGGTTTATCTTTCAATGGGCATTCAATGGACACATTTTTGGTATGTAAAGCCTGAAATTGGTCTGAATCACTTATCTAGTAATGTGTGACCGCAAGAGGTTTGAATGCGGTAGCCTAAATTATACATTTTAACATGTTTACATAGATTTTTCATTGAAAGTAGAGTCTTGAGTGTGTGTTTCCAAGGGCAGTGTGAACATAGCTTATGCCAGGTTCGCATCAGGCAATGTGAATGCACTAAACACTCATTATTGAACGCATGTTTAGCCCATGGTGTTGTTTACACTGGACTCTCACAACCCGATACGTGTGCATTAAAACAAATATCTAGAGAAACCCACTTTCTGACAGAACCAATCAACTTAGAGTCTAAACTTTCTGTCTAGATCAGAGGATACACTCCTGTAGAAATTCCTGTGAGGTTGCGACTATCAGGATAAAGCAGTGCCAATGTCAACCATGGGATAAGAAGCATAATTTTCAGGGATACTCCCCAAAAAACAAGCAAAAAAATTATTTTGTAAATGGATTGATTCCACCAAAAGAAAGTTTGTGACATGCCCACATTACAGAGAAAATCAAAATATTTTTTGATTAAATCTGTTTGTGGTTGATTCCATTTTTAAGCATTTCGCTTATGTTTATTTCGTCTTATTGTTGCAGTCAAACCTGGCAGACAGCTGCTCAAACTGTCTGAAAGTTACACATTTTATAAGAGAAAGAATATCCTTGTATCTAGAGCATCTCTATGTGGGACGAGGAGGACGAGTTCGTCTGTCAGAAGAAGGCTTTGATGAAGTTGAGGACCTAACCGGATCGGACAGTGACAGGTGGAGAGTAGAGGTATCCCCTCCCTTGTTTTCCTTGAGACCCCAGGAGAAGAGTGGAGCGAGAGGTGGAGCGACAGATGGAGGAGGCTCAAGAGGAGGGATGACAGGATTCATTAAACCACGTCTGGGTGTGTCAGTGCGGCGCCTTTTTGCATGTTCAAGAGCCTGTTTATGATGCATGTGCGTCTGTGTGAGCAGATGACAAATGGAAGACTCTGACTTGGTTTCCCTTTTTACCATGTACTTTAAATTCTGACAAAACTCAGCCAAAACCAGGGGGATGTGTTTGGTCTTCAAGGACACTTTAATCTCCACCAGAGACTGAGGGGAGGTCCTGTTAAGAGAACTCTGGTCTTGCAGATGAACTCTGATCCGGTTCACTTCAGTGTGAATGCAAACAGACTTTCCATGAACCAAAACCAGACAAGCTACTTTTCCTTTTCTTGTATTTTTTCTGTCCTGGTAATAATTTGTAGCACCCTCTACTGAGCATTTGTTATAATTGTATATTTTTTTCTTAACTGAGAGTGATGTGCATGAAAGAGGGGTTCAAATTATTAACATTACTGACAATTTATAGTGATTCAAAGCAACTTTATAATACATTTGAGAAACTGCTTATTTATTGTCTTCCAGCGTATGCAGACACAACTAAAAAGAAACTCTTGAAATTAATTGGTAAAGGAATTATTTTTAAGTTGAGGACTTAAATTTCTTTTTCTTGAAATGTTTCACCGCCAATCCAAGAGGCTTCATCAGTCTTAGAATTCGTTTTTCCAAAAGAAAGGATCATAAACTTTGGCTCAAGGTTTATATGTGTAAACATGTCAAATTCATATGGAAAGTAGTAGTGTGACATTAATCAACTTTATTCAAACGTAGAATTTTTCTTCACTTGAAAGTCCAAATTGACCTCCAAGTGTTCATTTTAGTCACTTTTAAAATCTTCTATCTGTTTATGTGAATGCAAACGTTCCCAAATCCAAATTAACTCTTATCCCTGATTAGACTTGAATAGGTAAACATACTTGTAAAGAGTTGTGTGACAAATTTGCGCGCCCCGCCCTCTTTCGCCACGAATTTGCTTCTCGTCGCCTGTCAAAAAATGTGTTCCTGACGCCTCGGCCACATGTGGGAGGAGCTACGAGCTATGTCTTGGGACATCTCACTTAGAATGAATGGATCAATGAACACATATGATGTTGAGGGAAAATGTTTATTTATTGTGAAGAGACCATCAGTAATCACGTCTCCATGTTTGAGTTTAGGATCATTATTAAAAGATTATTAAAAGAAATATTCAAAGATTTTCTCGGTTCAGGGGCTGTGTCTTTATGACAGCCGCTTCCACTGTGTTTCTATGTCTCTGTGGCTGAGCTTGAAGGCTCGTTGGCTTGTATTAATCCAAGGCAAGGCAAGGCAAGGCAAGGCAAGTTTATTTGTATAGCACATTTCATGTACAGAGACAATTCAAAGTGCTTTACATAAAACATTAAAAGAAACAATCAAAAGAAATAGTCATTCATTATTCAAATCATTAAAATAAAATTAAAAGAAAGTAAAAAGATTTTAATTTAAAACAAGCATAGATAAAAAGTGCGGACGTAAACTTTTGAACACATATTAATCAAATGCAACTGAGAACAGGTGAGTCTTTAACCTGGATTTAAATACACTGAGTGTTTCAGCAGATCTAAGGTTTTCTGGAAGTCTGTTCCAGATCTGTGGTGCATAGAAGCTGAATGCAGCTTCTCCATGTTTAGTTCTGACTCTAGGAACTGATAAAAGACCGGATCCTGATGACCGGAGAGGTCTGGCTGGTACATACTGGGTCAGGAGGTCAGTCATGTATTTTGGTGCTAAACCATTCAAAGCTTTATAAACCAGTAACAGAACTTTAAAGTCTATCCTCTGAGAGACAGGTAACCAGTGTAAAGACCTCAGAACTGGACTGATGTGGTCGACTTTCTTGGTCCTTGTGAGAACCCGAGCAGCAGAGTTCTGAATAAGCTGCAGTTTCCTGATGGATTTTTTTTGGTAGTCCTGTAAAAACACTGTTACAGTAATCAAGTCGACTAAAGATGAAAGCATGCACTAGTTTCTCCAGGTCCTGCTTAGACATCAAATCTTTAATCCTTGAGATATTTTGAGATGATAATAGGCTGATTTAGTGACTGCCTTAATGTTTATCTAAATTTAAGTCTGAGTCTATCACTACACCCAAGTTTCTGGCCTGGTTGGTAGTTTTTAGTTGAATAGATTGAAGCTCTGTAGTGACCTCTAACCTTTTTTCTTTAGCCCCAAAGACAATAACCTCAGTTTTGTTTTTGTTTAATTGAAGTAAGTTGTGACACATCCAGTCATTAATGTCCTCAATGCATTTACCAAGAGCCTGTACAGAGCCTCGGTCTCCTGGTGTCAGTCTAATATATATCTGTGTGTCATCTGCATAGCTATGGTAACTAATGTTGTTGTTCTTTATAACCTGGGCCAGTGGGAGCATGTAGATGTTAAATAGAAGTGGTCCCAGGATGGAGCCTTGGGGCACTCCACATGTAATTTCTGTTGGTTCAGAAGTGAAGTTACCAATTGACACAAAATATTTCCTGTTTTCTAAGTACGTTTGAACCAGTTTAGTACTGGTCCAGTGAGACCACCCAGTTTTCCAGTCGTCTGAGTAGTATTGCGTGGTCGACTGTATCAAACGCAGCACTGAGATCCAGTAAAACTAGAACTGACATATTTCCACTGTCTGTATTCAAACGTATGTCATTGGTCACTTTGGTCAGAGCCGTTTCAGTGCTGTGGTTCTGTCTGAAGCCGGACTGGAAGACATCATAGCAGTTGTTATTTATTAGGAATTCATTTAACTGATGGAAAACAGCTTTTTCAATGATCTTACTTAAAAATGGCAGGTTTGATATCGGTCTGTAGTTGTTCATTGAGTTTTGTCTAGACTGTCCTTTTTTAGGAGAGGTTTGATTACAGCTGTTTTCAGTGGTTCTGGAAAACACCAGATGTTAACGACAAGTTGACAATCTGGAGCAGGGCTGGTTCCAGGATCTTTGAAACTTTTTGAAAAAGCTTGTGGGTAGAATATCCAGACAGCAGGAGGAGGAGTTCAGTTGACATAGAATGTCCTGCAGTTCTTTACTGTTTATGGGTTGAAACTGAGCCATGGGGTTTATGGTTTCTAGTGGATAGGGTTCATATCCTGAACTTGTAGTTGATGAAATAATTGTTTGTCTAATGTTTTTGATTTTGTCCCTAAAGAATTTGGCAAAGTCATTACAGGCTTTGGTGGAGTAAAGTTCTGGTGCCACTGACACAGGGGGTTTTGTCAACCTGTCGACTATATTAAATAAGGCCCGAGCATTATGGGAGTTTTTGGTAATAATTTCAGAAAAATAGGACTTCCTTGCATTGCTCAGTTGTAAATTATATAAGTGAAGAGGGAAAAATAACATCAGGAGACCTTTTTCCTTTTTTTAATGTCTTGATGAGGCCAGGGTCGGCTAAGGTTGGACACTGATTGGGTTTTATTCGGTTCTGGTGCCAAAGCGGTTCTTTGGTTTCAGTTTCAGTTCCCAATCTGTGCCAGTTTTGGTACCTCAGTAATAAAAAATAATGCCTACATCTTCCCAAATCAACACATTTTAATCCCTAAATCAACACATAGACACATGGTTAAGAACTCTGTGTCAAAAATGGATGTTTGTTTTGGGTTTTGTCATTTTTTGACGTGCTGGCTGCTCCCATATAATCAGAGCTCCCAAACCTTCGAGCCGCAAACCGGTGGCCCGTCCCCTCTTTCAGCCCGTGGCGAATCTGCTGCTTGTCACCTGTCAAACATGATCCTGGGCATGAAGCTGCGCCGCGTGTGGGTGTTGTGAATGTTACGGTGCTTATTCCAGTCACCACCCCAATGCAAAGTCCATGCAAACACACAAAGAAGTAAAAGTCAATAACAATCAACTGAAGAAGAGAGTTTCAAGAGCTGCAACCTTAAACGCAAAAAGCAGTTCAGTTTCTTACTGACCAAAACCCAGAGAGAGCCGCAAACTCCTACTTCCATGTTTAGAAAAATACGCTTTATTTATGCTTTTGAGGCCATTAAACCATTATTTATAAAATTTACTTTTTACATATTAGGTTATTAAATTGTTATTTGTTTCTGGATATGAAAATTGTAACTTTTTTTTTTACTTCTGACAGCAAAACATCCACGCTACTTTCAAAATAAAATACACCCTCTGTCATTTCCGCACAATGGCGGGATGAAAAGCCAGTTGTGGCTCTGAAGCCTCTCTGAAAGTTGACTTCTTTTTCACAGTGAGCCATCAATTTTAATGTCTTCTGTTTTTTCTCCTTTATACCATCTGGATCTGGATTCATAAATCTTTTTTTTTACCCTGACCTTCTTGTAGTGTTGTATGGATATAACACCGTGAGCCTTTTTTTTCTTCACCTGACAAAAATGAAATATTTCTTAAGCAACAAGGAGAGCTCTAACT
Source organism: Oryzias javanicus (assembly GCA_003999625.1). Classification (NCBI taxonomy): domain Eukaryota; kingdom Metazoa; phylum Chordata; class Actinopteri; order Beloniformes; family Adrianichthyidae; genus Oryzias; species Oryzias javanicus. The sequence goes on from CM012447.1 coordinate 13,869,308, forward strand.
GTGAAACCCATCACACATTATTTACCCAATATCCATTGCAGTAAAATTCAGGAGGGGACTTGATGGAAGATAAAATATTCTTGGATAGGAAGTTACAAGTGCACTGACCAGTATTCCACAACTTTAATTCTGGAGAGGAATGTCCAAACTTTTAGCCAATGAGGTAGAAGAGAGAGACATACCACCTCCAAACACTAGGTGGCAGTATTTGGTTTTGCTTAAGTGTCTAATAATCTCTCAGTTTGATCCAACCATCTTTCATTGCACAACTATAGGGTAGAACAGTATTCACCCACTCACAATCTCACACATTGACACAAACACACAGGAACATCAGCAGGTGGGAGCTGCGGGTCAGCAGGACTTACCGGCTGGTGACGGTGTGTTGCTGCTGCTGCTGGACGCCTGCTGAACTTGTGATCTCTGCGGAGAGGGGGGGCGCAGCTGGGGCAGGGAGCTGATGACTGATGGAAACAGGTAAGGATAGACCTCGGGAGCGTAGCGTCTCATCTGGACCAGGGAGGGACTGCTGCAGGACTGGGTGCGGCTGGCGGTCTTCATCACAACAGAGGGTGAGGGGCACACTGAGCACTGAGGCAGTGAGGTGGGGGGCCATCAGGTGTCCTTGATGTAGCCGTCAGTTAGTATATGTGGAACAGGCGTGAAGCCACCTCGGCTGCCCCGACACACATAGCGGGGAGATTTAACGTCGCCCACGACGACTCAAGGGCTTCACCTTCCAGCTCTGAAAAAAACAAAAATAGAAAAATGAAGATGAGCTTAAGCTTTATTATTTAACAGGAATAACTAGGAAACTTCAAACAAATATGTAAAATGGTTCCATTATACAGATCCTATAAAGCATGGGTCCTCAAACCCCGGGACTCTGGACTGGCACCGTCCAGTGGACCATTGATAGCGGGATGCACAGAAAAAGAAATTATTCTTGTTTTGTTTGTTTTTTATTTTGAAAAACTCTCCAGATTCTCTCCACCACATCGGTCTATGACTCCCTCTTGATGCATGTCAAAAGCTTTGCCTTAGTTACATTTTCTACCTTAAGGCGCTGCTTCGGCCAGTAATACCCACTCCAATAAAAACTGGACCATATATACATATATATATACGGTATATATATATATATATATATATATTAATATATATATATATATATATATATATATATATATATATATTATATATCTTTTAGACATGTATGTATGTATATATATATATATATATATATATATATATATATATATATATATATATCTATATGCATATTATATATATATTATATATATATGAAGAATTTAAGATTAAAACTGCACTTTTGACTATTTATTCAAACTGCTCTCAGATGTGACGCAGGAACTGAAATGATCAGTAGAAAGTCTCCATTCTGATGCATCCACCTGCAGACAAATAGATTCATTAAATTTCCCCTCCAATGAAAATCCTGTTTTTGAGTTTTTAAAATGTATGTGTGGAATTTTTCTTAGGAAAGAGAATAAATGTAATAAAAAATCATTTCGTTTTTGCATGTCCGAGTATTTTTCTTCTTTTAAGTAGCTGTCAATCAAACAGACTCTTTGAATTAATGATCTTCTTTACGTCCGAACAGCTCTGCTGCACATGTGCTAAACCCCTCATCTGGCCCGGCTAGCGTGTCTAGTTCAGGTGCTGGAGAAGAGAAGATGGTATCTTTCCATTGACTGCGGATAAATGAGCCGCTGTTCACATTTCTGTGGTCAAATCAGCTGTTACTAGTTTTTTGAGTGAGTTTTATACAATACTTATGGTAGCAGGATTGAGAGAACGCTGGAAAATCTCTGCGAGACTACACGGACCTTCTCAGCTCCAAAAGCCACGCCCCCTTAGAGGATATTTTGGATACAGATTAACATGAAAAATGGCTTTTTAAGACATTGAGGTTGTGGAATTTTGGTTGAAAACTTCACAAACATAATTAAAACACTACTGGAAACATAAAAAAAATTGAGGGACTTTAACATCTTCTTTTTTCTCATCTGGCTCAGAACTGCTCAGCTGGATAACTCCAAAATTTGTTGACATTTTTGTGGTAGCCTACCGCTAATGTTAGCATAGGGTTGTGAGGAGCTGAAAGCTAGCAGGAGAGATGGGATGATGGGATGAGAGATGGGATGATGGGATATCTTCGCAGAAAGAAGCCAGAATTTTTAATGAAGTCCTGCTGCTCTCAACAAACTTTTTCACAGGCTTTTTGATTTTGTCTAAAAATAGCATCATAATTAATAATAATATTTAGACCACTAGGAACGCTTTTACTATAGATCAAAATATGATTAGAGTTGAACTTTAATACATCACTGTTAAATTTATCCTCCAAGTAAGTTAAGTTAACAAAAAACAAGAACAAATGTCTTTATAAAGTTTCTTTGAACAAGGAGGAGACAAAAGAAGAACATACTGTACAACTTCAAAGAAAAAGAAAGCTGCAGTTAAAAGACAATACCAGGAGTCCAACCTGAATGTGCATTTATTGTGACAGGTTGTTCCCTCGCACCAAGACTGCTTTACATAATATGCAGCAACCGTCTCCTTATTGTTAGGAGGATGTTATTAATAAAGTTGTATACACTATGGATTCACCCTTGTTATTATTAGTAGAAAACAACAAGTTTTATGGAGGGTCGTATTATTTTATTTTGTTAAATTTCTCCACATCTTAAAGGCTGAATTTGCCGTTCATCCTTTTTTCTGTTTTGACAGTTAAGGGAAAAGTAAATTATTAAAAAGGGTACTTAATGTGCTCAAAAGTTAGGGTTCATTGACAGTTTTAATCGGCTCCAGGTATTTAGTGGAAGAAAAACTTTTAAGCAAAATTTCTATAAAATTCAATTTTATTTTAAATCTTGTGAGGAAAAACTTCAAAACTCAAACAACATTATGATGTAGATTTTCCTGCAGAGCAAAGAGATTATGACAATTTAAAATTCTTTTACATATGTAGAAATATGATACAGGGTTATTTAAGAATTCAACCTCCTATCCCAGGAGAATATTTTTTTCTTTGTTTCAAGGTGTTCAAGAATCAGAAACCATCCTGAGAAAATCAAAAAAAATTTGTTTTATTCATTCACTTTAAAATATCTCGGATTCACACAACATTAGATTTCTCATGTTAACTTTTTCTTATATTTCCTAAATTCAAAACGTCAGATGAAGGCCGGTCAATAAAAATGTTGTCTGACATTTTAACTGCTCAGCAGCACAAAAAAACAAACAAACAGGGGGGCTTTTAAGGGAAGGTACTACTATGTAGTTCTCATCTTCTGACCAATCCTCATATTTGGGGATTTAACCTTCAAGCCCAACCCTGATGCTGTTAACAACCCAGCCATGGAATCAAACCCACAAAGAATAAGTGGTCATTGGAAAGTCAGAGGATCCTAAATTAATAAAGACCACATAACAACATTTTTTTTTAATACATAGCATTTTCTCCAGTGTCTCTGAATGTTTTGGTGGTGTTGTGCACAATAATTTAGGGAAACATTCAAAAACGCTTTCTATTAATCAAAACTCTTTTTGCACTCTTTTACAGACTAGAAAGCCATCCATTTAACATCCCTTTCATGCTGTAGAAATAAATTAAGTCTAAATGTTATCCTCTAATTTCTTCAGACAATCAGAATATTTTAAGCTTCAATGAATGACAAAACTATATCTCAAACTCCGACTGATGATGACATCAAACATGCAGTTCAGTAAAGGCGGAAGCCATAAGAAAAGCACTAAGAAAACCTTTGTCATGCTATTTAATTGTTGTCATGGCAATGCACTGCAGTACATTCTAAGAGCCCATAAAGAGCCTCCTTAGTCTAAAAATACTCTGCGTCTTTTTGATAATTACCTCAAATTGCTTCCGAAAAGAGGATGAACCGTTCAGATGCAGGTCATCTGCTTTTGTTTGTGCCGCTGGTTTTTCTCTGGCAGAATCAAGTGTTTACTGAAAACCGTCCAGCTTTTAGCACGGCTCAAATCCCCGTCCACAGACAAAGTTGGAGAACTGAAATAGGAATCAGAGAAGTTGCAGCTTTGATTGTACAATATGCTTTGTTCTGAACAGCCGGATGAGCACCGAGCAGGTCGTTCAGTGACCTCTGCAGATTCGACATCTGGACAGCCTTCACTCTAGTTTTCCAGCTTTGGCTTCTCTCTTTCCTTTTTTTTTTTTTAGAACAGATATGTTCTCTGGTACCTGTTTGATCTCACATTATAACCCATACAGCAGCAGCAGCAGCAGCTCTCCCTTCATCCGTCTGTCACATGTTCATCCATCTATCTCTCTTTGTGTGACATCCATCCTTGTTTATTACGTTTAATCTGTCCTTTACATCTATCCATCACTCATATGTCCATCCTTCATCAATTCCTACTTTATCCATCCTTTCTCAGTTCATCTATAATTCCTTCTATCTATCCAACGATCCTCCCGTCCTGAATTTTGTTTCTCTACCCATCAATTACCTGTGCGTCCCTAACTTTGTTTTTCTGAACATCTATCATTCATCACCCAATAATGGTTTGTCTTTTTATCCATCAATTATGTATTATCCATGGTTATATGGTAAATGGCGTATACTTATATAGCGCTTTTCTAGGATAATTAAGGCTAGAGGTACTTCACAGGTACGTTGCCGTTCTCCAACACAAACCCACCTTTACATACTGATGCTGGCAGAGTGACCATGAAAGAAGCTAACAGACGACCAGAAGCAGTATGGGGTTCAGTGTCTTCCCAAGAATACTTTGACACATGGGCAGGTAAAACATGCCATCATCTAAAACCAAGACTTCACTACAATTCAAGTTTGACCACATAATACAGATAACTGAAAATGGGGGAGTTGGGTTTGTAACATCTTGAATATTTCTTTGTGTTCCTGTTGCAAATAACAAGAAGCATCTGTAACATATGTGTGTGTTACTTTACTGTGGCTAGATACATACTGTATTACTAAAAGTATTGGCTCACCCATCCAAATGATCAGAATCAGGTAACTTGGCCCGGTCACAGGTGTATAAAATCAAGCCCTAAGGCATCAAAACTGTTTTTATAAATATTTGTGAAAGAATGGACCGCTCTTATGATCTCAGGGAATTCCAGTGTGGGACTGTCATAGAATGAAACCTGTACAACAAATCGTGTCCGAAAACTTCCTTAATATTCCACACTCAACTGTCAGCTCTGTTATAACAAAATAGAAGAGTGGTAGGTCACGGAAACTGGCGGTGAGGGGTCACTAGATGCTCAAGCTCATAGTGCAAAGAGGTTGCTGACTTTCCGGAGTCAATTGCTACAGAGTTCAGAACTTTGTGTGACCTTTAGATTATTCCAAGTCCAGTATGCAGGGAGCTTCATGGAATGGGTCTCCATGAGCGAGCAGCTGCATCCCAGAAACATATTACCAAGTGCAATGAAAAGTGCCAATGCAGCGGTGTAAGGAACGTCGCCGTCACTGGACTCTAGAGCAGTGGAAACGCCTTTTCTGGAGTGATGAATCACAATTTTCTCTCTGGAAATCTGATGGACCAGTCTGGGTTTGGAGGTTGCCAGGAGTATGGTAGATTTCGGACTACATTGTGCCGAGTGTCAAATTTGGTGGAGGAGAAATTATGGTGTTTGCCTTTTAGTTCGAGTGAAAGGAACTTTGAATACTTCAGGATACCAAAACATTTTGGACAATTCCATGCTCACAACCTTGTGGGAACAGTTTGGAGAGGCCCCTTCCTTTCCAACATGTCTGTGCACCAGTTGGATGACAGAGCCTGGTGTGGATGAAATGGACTGGCCTGCACAGAGTCCTGACTGAAACCCATAGAAAACATGAGAGCCAGGCCTTCTCCACCATCAACAGTGTGTGACCTGACCAATGCACTTTTAGAAGAATGGTCCAAAATTCCTATAAACACACTCCTCAAACTTTCCTGGAAGAGTTGAAGGAATGGGATGGAACTTCATTTCATATGTGAGTCGAGGCAGGTGAGCCAATACTTTTGGTAATATAGTGTAACTTTGTGGTCAGATTCAGCTGACTCTCCATTGGTCCAAAATTCTTTATCATCATTTTCAACATAAGAAATACTAGAAAAAAAACAGGCAACATTTAAAAGAAGTATTTTAAAACACAGATCCATAGGTTCTATGTTCCAAAAGCCAGATTCCATGCCCGGGGTTTGGGCAGATGGAAGAGTTTAAATATCTTGGGGTCTTGTTCACGAGTGAGGGAAGATCGGAGCGTGAGATTGACAGGTGGATTGGAGCGGCGTCCGCCATTTTGCAGTTGCTGTACCAGTCCGTTGTGGTGAAAAGAGAGCTGAGCCAGAAAGCAAAGCTTTCGATTTACCAGTCGATCTTCGTTCCAGTACTCAACTATGGTCATGAGCTCTAGATCATGACCGAAAGGACAAGATCCCGACTAGTCACCCGGAGAGAGCTCGGAGTAGAGCCGCTGCTCCTCCACATTGAGAGGAGCCAGTTGTGGTGGCTTGGGCATCTGATCTGGATGCCTCCTGGACGCCTCCCTGGAGAGGTGTCCCACAGGGTGGAGGCCCCGGGGAAGACCCAAGACATGATGGGGAGACAATGTCTCTTGGCTGGCCTGGGAGCACCTCGGGGCCCCCCAAGAGCTGGAGGAAGTGGCCGGGGAGGGGGAAGTCTGGGTGTCTTTGCTTAGACTTTCTGCCCCTGCAACCCGGTGCCTGATGAGCGGAAGAATGCAAGGATGGATGGATGGATGGATGGATGGATAGATAGATGGATGTCCATAAGTTGAACTATCAGGTTTAGAGTTACTCAAACCATTTTGAGTATCACAGTGGCTGGTAGAGACGGGTGTTGATCATGGTCATACCATCTATACTTGTCAAAAACAGACACTCCTATAGAATCAATGTTTTCCTAAATGTCCCCTTAAGAAAAAGAAATATGGAAATTAAAAATGATTGCAACCTTTTTACTTAGGTTGTTGATTTTTAGATGCCTGTGGCTTCCTTCTCTCTGCATGTCTGGAGGAGGAATCCTTTAACATGTTCCTCATCATGGCTGTAATGACAAGTGGTGCCAACAAGTCAATAGACCTGATTGCCTGATGGGTAACATGGGAATTAACACTCATGTGTCGTCAATACCGTGAGAATCAATATCACAATCATAACAAACAGACATGACCTTAAACAAGGGAACACCCCTCGATGCTGGTCATTCATCAAGTTAAAGTCAAGGAGGTCTTTCTCAGTGAAACGGATTTACAGGGAAGGAGGGATTTTCAGATTTTAGATATTCTGGAACAATCTGAGAGAATCAGGAGTTTAAAAGGATCCTTCAACCATCCATGACGCTCTGAAGAGCACATTAGCAATAAATGAGATGACAGGTGACCTGTGAAGATTAATAAAACCCTAATGAAAGTGAGCTCTTGCTGTTTGATCTCCAAACTTGTCCTACTCTGAAGTTCTTTAGATTTGTTGTAAAAGCATTCCAAGTGGTCTTTTAATTAGGATTATTGTATTTTTAGCCCCCCAAAAAACAACAAAACAAAAACAGTGTTTCTTTTTTCCAGGACACAGTTTCTGAAGAAATACAATTTTGAGCTTACTTTTCTTTTATATATGTCCTCCATCATCAGCAAAATGCCACAAGAACAAGTTAAAAACACCCAAAACTCAATTTTCCTCAGTGTCTTGTCTTTAAGGCTGTTTTGATCTTTGATGAATCATCTCTGTTGCCTTTGGCTTAAAAATAAAGTGAGCATTTCTGTGTTCTGTTATCAAATATGCTAAGCTTTTTATTCCCTTGGGGCCTGACGACATGCAGCTTTCACAGCAGTTTAATTAAACATTTTGGATAAAATAAAGCGCTCAAGAAAAACGAGCACAAGAATGCACAATAAGCCTTAGCAGGAATGAGGTTTGAGAAAAACTATCTATTAGACAATTCTCGAATGTTTTTCTTATTCGTCTTCAAGCGATGCATGAAAGCATATGGTGTGCTCCACAAGGTATCTGTACCTGATGTCATTGGAGGATTGGTCAGAAGACGAGGACTAGAGGTCAAGTATGAATGAAGACCTTCTGCAGCATGACTGATGCTTCGCCTCTAAACAAGTTAGAAGATGAAGATCTTTTGAAACCGTTTCTTTAATTCGTCTCAGATTTCTGCTAACTTTACTTATTATGAACCCCCATCTGTGGTGCTGCTGATGATCGCTCACCCTCCCTGCTCCAAGCTGTTGGCTGGGTGCTTAAACTGTCATCAGCCTGCCACCTCCATCATCATCATCAGCCATCGCCATTGGAACCTCACTAAAAAGAAAACCACCAGGACGGTTCATTTGTTGAGTTAAGCACAAGCTCATTTGCTCTTACCTTCTATTTTTTTCCACCTGAGCTTCATGCAGCCCAGTATTGTCCCACAATATGAAGTGATCAGGATCTAAAGGACTTTAGCGTGGAGTGTTTTTTTTTTTTTTTTACTCATGTGGCCCGAAAGCCCTCATCGAGTCAGAAAGTAGCTCAACACTTTTTATTCCCGATCCTTTTGACCTGAACACGTGGGAAGCAGTTCGTGGTGAGAAGAGGTAACAAAACTGCAGTGCAGAGGAGTTTGGGGTGGGAGTGGGAGTGGGGGGTGTACTATTATTTACATATTTCCAACAGAAATGGTAAAGCAGCACAGCTCCATGCCTTTAAACGTCTTTGGTAAAGAAAACCTTCAAAATATTCTGTAATTTGAGACTTTTAGAAAACGTTACTGTCTTTGGTAACTGCAGATGTACAAAGAACATCAACCACTAAATATTTTTAACTAATTTCTGTCAAATTAGTTGATCACACATTTTTTAAAATTAGCAAGGACAACGTAGAGCGTGTAAATATGAATAAAACAAGATTAAAAAAACAATGTAACAAGATTTATAACACAGCATCTTTAATATCCAAAATAATCACTTTTTAAGTGTTTGTTTGGGAAATTTCCTGTCTTACAACTAGGGTCAGGAATTGATTAAAAAAAATTAATGAATTAATCGCAAACCTGGGGCAAAATTAATCATGATTAATCGCGATTAACTATTTTTATTTACAGTATTTGCTGACCACTTATTATTTGCGAATAATCACAAAAGGAAATTGACATGACAAGTCAACGCGCCGGATCATGGATCAAATAGTCGCTTTTTGTGAAAAAGTTATCTAAACCCAAAAAAATAACAAGATTAAAGTACTAAAAAACAGATTTAATATTTACTTCTTTTGTAAATAACCATGGTACAAGTAGGAAACCAAAACAATGAAACGTTTTGATGCCTGCACCGCTTAGGGAAAGAGAAAGATTGCTCATTTGCTTTAATAAACATTATCGCACTAATCATGATTTGTTAATTGCATGTGTTAATGCGTCAACATGGACAGCCCTACTTATAACACATATTACATATTTTAAAACTTTGCAATGCAGCTGTTGAATTGCTTACATTCTCCTCCTCCGACACTTTTGTGATTTATGTTGCGTAAAATATATAACAAAAGTCCCCAACGAAGGAGTATCAAACTCCTATACGTGAAATGAATGTTCTACGCACCCAATTCATTCATGAATGTTCTTCTATTCTTGTGCTCCTGGAACTACTCCTGTGCACTTACGGAAGTATTACCCTCCACCTCGTGGAAGTCTTTCTGCGAGTCATGTAACAACTCTGGTACGCAGGACTAGTTCCACTAGCATGCAGGAGTACAGGAGCGCTCGTGGTGACTGAGTTGTGCATGTGAAAGTTTTATGAACACACGTGGGGAACTATTTTCATAAATTTAATAAATCCCCCACTATTACAGCACACAAACCAGAACTCTATGGATTTTTTTCAGTCTTGTACTCATGGAAAAAGGAAGACTGGGAGTCCAGGGAATAGAGATCAACATGAAACAAAGAGAGAAAAACTTCCATTATCAAACACTCACAGTAAACTACACCAACCAATCAGCATCCACCCTTCATGAGAGCGGATAACAGTCTGTGTGTGAAGGCCACCTGCTTCTCTGGTTCCAAGAAGTTTCAGAGCAGAGCTAGAGACCCTGAGCAGAGTAGCTTATAGTGAAAAGCACATCTCATCTGATAACATAACATACAGGTCTCTCGTGAAAAAGAGATCTCATCTCAATGGGATTTTCCTGGTAAAATAAAGGTTAAAAAAAGACAAATATCTCTGACTCAACTGCAGCAGAATTACTGAATGTCACAACAGGGTGAAGAAGAGTTCCAGTCTAAATCAAAGCAAAGAGTTGAATGTGTCAGCCAAAAACACAGGTCCTGAGGCACCAGATCACACACCCTGAGTCCAACAGACCTTCATTAAAGAAAACCCTTCTATTAGACTAATGATTGTGGACTTATTTATAATCTTAGATTCTTAGATTTGTTAATTCATTTACAAACTTTTCTGTCAACAAGATCAAAATGGAAACTAGGTTACATTGAAGGCGTTGTTGGAAAGAAGGTTTTAATTTGTGTGAAGCTGCAGAAGAATTCATCACTTCTAAATGTTTTCATTTAGGCAGCTGTGCTGCAGAGACATGTTTGAGTTGAGGTTTGGAGCTCATAGGAGGCCGAAGCTTAGATGTCAACAGTGGCGTGACATATGCCGTGACAGCAGAAATTCAGGAGATGAAGGGTACGATCACTCCTCCCAACTGTCATGCTGGCAAAAATAAGCTTTACCAGTGCTGGAGCTGGTTAAAGTTGTCCTGACGTGTTTAAGCTTCTATTTTTCCATGAACAATAGTCTGCTCCCTCATGGAAAGCTGTGCCCCTTATTTGGATCATGAAAGTAGCAGAGCTGTGTTCTACTGAATAATCAAAGCAAAAACTGGAAACGATGATTCCTCAGACAGACAAATGATCATTTTCGCCAATTTTAGAACTGATAGAGCTTCTCATTCAATTCAGTCTGAGGTTGTGGTAATCCAGAGACCATGACTGGCTTTGGAGCGTGTCCAATTCCTGAAGTGGCAGATGGTTCGGATGAGTTCTAACCATAGCAACACTTCCATACATTTTTTTACAAACAAAAGAGAAGTGCACCCTCCTTGACTGGGGTGTGCAAAGTGACATTCAGGCTTAGATTTTTAAGATAACATAAGCGAAGGACCACTGATTCCCTGAAACATATCTTTTGTATGTCAGCATGTCATTTCCTAGGAAGTCTTTTCTTCCATTTAAGCCTGATGCATCACCAGGACTACACTAAACGCACATTTTTGGCCGTGCATTTAGCTCACAGTGTTCACACTGGACTGTCGCTATCCGACACCTCTGCGTGTTGAAGGAGGCTTGGTGTGAAAAGTGGAGATCTGGTAAATCTTGCTTTAGTCAGCTCGTTTCCGATATTTGAAAGACTTGGTGTCAGATGACTTTTGATTGGCACAAACCACAATTATCAATTTCTCCTCATGATCAATTTTTAAACGGTTGTGCTGTTTCTGTACTCAAGTCGTCATTGTAAATAAGAAATTGTTCTCAATCGACCTACCTTTTTAAATAAAGGTTCAACAAAAGTAGAGCCTGAAAACGGTCAAAGAAACTTAGGTGAGTTTTGCACACAGAAGCCTAGAAGATGATGGTTGCATGATGGTTTCCAGTCTTCTCCAAGTTCAGCGGAACAGGAAGTGCTCTTCTTCTGCGACGTCTGTTATTTTAACCGTTAGTTCAGACAACAAACATTTTGCAGCTGGACATCCCTCAAATTGTAACCAAGTAAAGTACCTTTGGGTTTGGGTGGAGGACTCTGATGAAGCTGTGGTTTCAGAAAGTATTTGGTTTTTGTTGCAGCCTGCAGGCTCCAGGCATGTCCAACAGTTAGAAGACTTCTGACAGACACAGAAACAAATAATTTACTCTGTTTAATAATCTTATCTGAACTTGGAATTCCTTTGTAGGGAACAGGCAACACAGAACCGCCCAAAGATTTTATTGACTAAATTCTAACCAAGAAATATTGGATGAGTCTTAAAGTTTGGTCTGCTGTTGTACAGGTAACGAGAATTTGTTTTTTTTTTCAATCAATAACTGATTTAATAAAAGTGTTTAATATAAAATGATTATTGTAACTTTATATCTATTACCATATTGGATGCAGAGTATTTTAAAAAAAAAATTTAATGTTAAGTTGACGTTAACGTTTCTCTCTCAGAAGTAAAATAAATATAAATTAATGATTAGACATGAATATATGATAATCGTTTTAAAGCTGGCCTAATTTTAGCCAGAAATCATCAAAGAACAGACACAAACCAAACTCCAGGAAGTGAGAACTCATGCAGAACAGTATGTCATGTTTTTTTGGGTTCTGCATAGAAAAACAAAGCTGCATGTGAGTTCATTTCAGTGGCAGCACTTCCTTCAGACAAGCAGCAGGTTTTCTCCAAACAATAATCCTTTTTTTTTTAGGCTCTGCTTCAGTGCTGCAGTTGCAGAGCTCTTGTCCCACTAGAATATTATGAAACTGACCTAATTTTGAGCGCTTGCTGCAGGCAGAGATATGGGCTCTTTTGTACTTTTAGTTTCATACTGAATAATTGATTCGGCCCTCCTTTCCCTACAATCCTGAGCCATTGTGAACGGAATTAGATAAATAATATACCTGTACCGTGTGTTGTAGTCCTACTGCAAGGTTGTGGTGCTTCCAGTCACATTTTTGTGTGGAACTTTCACATTAGGCCAAGTTTTGTCTGTTAATTCAACAGAAAGGATGAAGCTCAACAAGGATCGTTGGGGAGCGGCGTCAAACTGAGACGCAGCTTTGTTATAACTGAGCACCAAGAGGCTCAGAGAGGATCATTATACATGATGTGCCACTGTGAACATACCTGCCATAATATCACTCCCCCCACATACACACATTCCCCACCCTCGCACAAACATGCAGCACTGACATACTCGCCTCAGGACTCTTGCACATTCTGTTTGACACCTTTATTTAAGTGCTCTCCAGCAGCCCGGGGTCTGATGAAATATTCAGAGCAGGATCCCCGTGCCTGCTGCTGCCGCTGCTCCTGTGATAACAGGCCCCCCCCTTTAATTAAAGGCGAGCGAGCTCATGCTGGAGCCGCCTGCAGGCGGAGGCCGGCAGGACCTGCTGCAGATGGCCATTTGAGGAAGTCGCTGAAATATTAAGAGGGAAAGGAGACAAAAGGGGGTTCAGGTAAGCATCTCGCTGTGAGCCTCTCAGCTCATTGAGATGGTCATCCTTAACTGGAGAAAGCAGAGGGGACTCAACTGTGTTTGACAAAGAAAGTGTAATAATAACTAAATAAAAGATGCTTTGGAATTTTATTAAGTCTAATATATATTGTTAAAAAAAAAAAAAATGCAGAAACAGTGTTTATTCATCAATGTTGCCCCTATTTTTGACCAGAACATGACAGAGCTCTTCTAAAATACAACAAACGTTAAACATAGATCCCAAAAACATTGATCGTTCCGGCTCTATGTCTTTTGTTTCTCTTTAATGTCATTTACAAGAGCAGCTCGTGTGCAGATTTGGAAGCTCAGCACAGTAACAAGTAAAATAAACCAGCATCACATTAGGCCAAAAATACAACTGCCACTGCGTGATGGGGAGGATTCGGCAGAATCATTTCATGAGGCCACCCAATTTTTTTTTTAAAGTTGTTGGTGCGATCATGAATGTAGATGGTGGCAGTCAACTGCCAGCGCCCTGTAGTCGCCAAGCTGTCAACCGATTTTGAACTGTCACATGACGGACGCTGCGGGACCTCGATATGTGCCTGGTCGGCCTCTGACCAATCTCAACTTTTTTGGAAAAATTCAAACATTTTCCGTTATTCCGTGGCCGTCGTGCGGCGTGTAAAAATGCAGCTGCTGCCTCCGGATTACAAATTCTAAAAGAAAACATAAAAGCAGTTGCTTTTTACTGGCTGGCAGCAACACTAAAAAAGCATGCACTGTGTGGAATTTTTGGGTTATACAGAGAATCCCTGCAGTTATTCTTGTTTACCTTTGGACTAAAATAAAAATAAAATGATCTTATACACTGTACCTTTATTCCACACACATACTTTTACCGCTTTTTTTAAGCAGACTTCAGCAGGCCAAAAAAAAAAAAGAAGCAAAAGTAGATTTGTGGCTAATCCAGACTGAAAGAAGAAGACTTACATGGATCCATTTGTCTTCAAGTGGATGCATTGAGCGGAGCAGAAAGCTTACTGATTGCAGATTTTACGTAAAATCTCCAAGATTTTTACACTTCATTTATGTCCTACATCATAAAAAAAATGTCACAAGAACATGTTAAAAAACACCAAAACCACAATTTTTAGTGGAGTGGATCTTTAAATGTGATGAGCTCACACGCCTCTTTATTTGTGTCTTGCACCTATTTATGCCAAATCAAAATGTCAAATTGTAAGCCTATTTTCTGCTTATATACAGATAGATAGTCCCGAGAGCATAAGTTTGGCGCCCTCTTTTCATATACCTAATAGCATCACTCTAGGAGACTTTTTTCATACACCTTCCTTGATGAATTAAAGACCCACTCCAATAAAAAGAATAATGTTTTTATTATAATCTTGCAGAGTTTTTCTCATAATGGAGGACATAAATAAAATAATTTAGGATTATTTCTGAGTATTTCTTTATTCAAATCTTGTTGGGTCGGGAACAGATGAAATCCAGAGGTTTGAAAAAGCTCAGGTTTGTGACGCAGCAACTGCGATAGGCGGGCCAAAGTCTTCTTTTACCGCTACAATTCTGCATCCACTTAAAAACAAACAGATCCATGCACGTCTTTAGTTTCCTTGTCCAAGATGGTATTTGGCTCAAAACTACATGGCTGGATGGCTACCATATTGTTTGCAATATTTTTTGCTACGCTAATGTTAGCTTGGGAGGTGCTATAAGCTAGCAGAAGAGAGTGTAAACAAAGCAATGCAGACAAATATGTCTAAAACAATGAAACAGGCTATTTGATTTTTGCAAAAACTGCATAATATTAATTAGTTGGAGTGAAACTCAAGCCCCTCACGCAAACAGATCCATTTTTTTTAAAACCCCTGCAGATCTTCATCATCTTTTTTGGCTTTCTTACAGACCATCTCATTGTCTGCTCAGACTTTTGCACTCTAATGTTCTTCAGAACGCCAAATCGCCATTTGTTTTTCATCAACATAAATGAAAAAAATTGATCATAGCAAGAAAATGTGTCTTCAGTTGGAAGCTGAGATGAAAAATAAAGCATTTATCAATTATATGGTGATATTTTCTTTGAGACCTCCTGATTATCGATTAGGTTTGACAGCTTCTGTTGCACTGATGGATCTGGGAGGGAGGAGCCGTGTTCCTGCCTTCTCCAGGGTTTCATCTATCTCTCATGCCTCGCTCTCCAGGCCAACCTCACACCTAAATGCTTATTTAAATGGGACACAAATCACAGAAGACAAACGCCTGCCCGCGCGCCCTGCAGCATCACTTCCATCGTCAGCTTCAGTCCCACAAAGGTGATGAGCAGAGAAGCCTAAGCGTCTTCCATGACATGAGTTATGTGATGAGCATCTGCAAACGTCAGATTTTTTTTTTTAAGAAATAAACCAGCTAGCTATTTTAGAATTATTTTTGCACATTTAAATTTGGTTTAAAGAAAAGCATTTTGTTAATCTGAATTTGGAATGATCTAGACATGAGAGCTGCAGCTGCCTCGTCTCAGCAGGACCATGAAATATGACGTGAAGAGTTTGATGCTGCAGCCGTTTTTGAGAAGATCAATAACTGTGACCAGCAAAGACTCTGGGCTGTCTCTTGAGTGTTAAACTGCAGGTTTGTCATCATCAGCAAAGCAGCAACACCTAGAGCTCTCTGCATGATGGGATGTTGCAGCTCTGTTTCATCAGACATCGTGGAAGAATTATGATTCCAGTCCTGACTGTATCAGGGTTCTAAAGGTGGTTTTTAAACCAGTCTGGAGAGAAGGCAGAAAGATATAAATGATCAAATCTGATTTTCAGTTCTGCAGTTTCATCTAAAATTACAGATGTATAATTTATGTCATAAGCTACAGATAAAAATTTTTGCTAATAAATTGCCCTGAGACAGTTGTACTTCTACAGTGACGATAGTGAATGCATTAAAATGTTCAAAACAGACTTTTACACACTGGCTGTGCTTCCTTGTTTTCGTCTTCTTTTAAGATATTTTTACTCCAATAGGAGATAATCTGTAGTTCCAGGAATTGCTGAAAGTTCAACCTTTAAAGGAGACCTTCAAACTATCAGGAAAAGCGAGTTCAGAAAACAGAAGTAAAACCCTCAGCTCAGAGGTTAAAAGACAAACCCAGTAACAGCGGGCTCACACCGCTAGCGTTACAGCTCAGGTGCGATGCGGGCAGCGCTCTAGCTACAGCAATGGCTCATAATTAGCTACAGGTTGGCTGCAGCCACGAGCTCTGCTGCAGACTTCACAAAACTCCGAACTCACATACTTCACTCTAATCCCTCCCTTTGTTCGCTGCAGTTCAGCATCCAGCGAAATTTGAACTTAAAAGTTACGTTAAGAGTGTGGCGCTCGCGCCGGAGTATGTTTGTATGATGGTATAAATCCCAAAGATGGCATGTTCCAACGATGAGGGTATAGCTGAAATAGATTATTCAATTTTATAGTAAATTTTTTATGTTACGTTATTTTGACAAATACTAAACAGCAGAAAGATATTTTTCTATTTTTATTCAGTTTATTAAAATTAAAGTTAGTGTGTTTTTTTTTTATTGCTAATCGATTGTTTGTCTTGGAGATTGTTCTGGGATCTATTAGTCATGACTTCACCCGCCACTAGGGGGAGTCGCGCCGTCCCTCCTCATTGCAATAAAACACCTGCATGAGGAACACACAGAAATCACTCTTGTGATTCTTTCTCCCCTGTTTCAGGTAATGACTACTAAAATAATAATGCTTTTGTCCATAATCTAGTTTAAACATGTCATGGTTTTTGTAGAGTTACTTTGGAATGGTGTTTATAAAAGTTTGGCAGTTTTATTTGAATGGAAATTCGTAATCGTTTTACCGCGAGTGAGCATGCATACGCCATCTTGTGCCCTGATTGTTTATATTTTAGCTTGATGGAGATGTAACAGAAGCTTTTTATGTTTTCATTGTGAGAGTTTGTGAATTTATTTTTCCAAAATCTGACACTTGCTCAACAGAATGTGTTAATGTTTATAATATTTGTAAATACTGGATTTGCAGTAAACACCTGCATGAGAACAACAGAGAAATCACTCTCGTGATTCTTCTTCCCCTGTTTTCAGGGGTGTAACATTTGCGCTCTTGGATGTATATCGATGGAAATCTCTTGACAACAATGTAAATGTTAAATCAAAGCTTGCTCATCGCTGTTACAATCTTAAAGTACACTTCACAAAAATGGTACCTGTGTCGACAAACTTGACTTGATCAGTAAAGCCTGATAAGTAGGAAATGGAACAGTGACTATGACAGCAATTAAAGAAGCAATGTCCCAGAAACCAGACAAGAAAATGACAAGAGTTTTTTGTGCTAAGCAGTGAATCTCTTACATTTTGATTATGTATGGTGACTGAAGAACTATCTAAGTTAGTCCCCACATTCTTAAGCACAATGGTACCAAATAGTTCTTCTTCTGCAGAAAACCTTACACTCAACAAAGCAACATCTAGAAAACTTGGCCGCCCTGACAAAACCTTTTTACTCAAGCTTTTGATCATATCAAAGATTCAAAATTAATAAAAATAAGAAATAGGGCTTTTGAACGTTAATGCGTTAATGCGCGTGATTAATTAAAGAGAATAGACACATTAATA
Source organism: Oryzias javanicus (assembly GCA_003999625.1). Taxonomy (NCBI): domain Eukaryota; kingdom Metazoa; phylum Chordata; class Actinopteri; order Beloniformes; family Adrianichthyidae; genus Oryzias; species Oryzias javanicus. The sequence goes on from CM012447.1 coordinate 13,887,200, forward strand.
TTTATTAATTAATTTAATTTTTTCTTATTTTCATTCAAAAACTTGTTGATTAGTTTGCGGACAAATTGTGTTCTGTTTCTATAAAATACATTTAAAACGTTCATTCTATGCTGTAAAAAAGTGCATTAAACATTTTTTGGGTTCCATTGCAAACAATTCAAATTTTCCAGATGGAATTTTCTTTTTTTTTTTCCAGACGGAATTATTCTTTTTTTTTGCATGATTTTATGTCTACTGTGCAAAATACAACATGACAAAAATGACAAAAATAAAAGTAGTGACACATAGGAGAGGTGTGATAATTAAAATGACATCAAATAAGCTAGCAGGTTCTAATTGAAAATATAGAGGTAAATTCAAAAGTGACAAAAACAGAGTTTTAGGTTAAAAAGGGTTAAAAAGAAAGCACAATTCTGCGTGTGATTTCCTATTCTGATTATTTGCAGATAATAAGAGGTTGGAAAATATTGTAAATAAGAAAAATAATAATCATTGTCGCGATTAATTGTGATATTTATTCCAGGTGTTGCGATTAATTAGTTAATTTTTTAATCAATTCCCAGGTCTATTAAGAACGTGTTCTATTGCTACACTATGAAAACCGGCCGAGCACTATGACTTTAAGGACAGGACAACATCAAGATTGTGTGGATCAATAAATAAAGTTGTGAAAAGACGGTGACCTCAACTCAATGTTAGATGACTAATGATGGAAGGAACATCAACAGTGCAACAAAAGGAGAGCATCAACTTCGCAGTAGCAAAGCAAAAGCATAACCCTCTAGTCTACATTGTAGCAGATTATTGAAAATTTTTGATGATAAGTTGGAGAAATAATTGACAAATGACAGGAATGTAGAAACAAAAAAAGAATGGATTAACAATAGTTCATGAACAATGAACTCAAAGAAAGAGAAACATATTTAAACTCTTAAAAAATAACCTATGAAAAATCTGCTGAGGATAACAAAAGCCACAGCAGTAAACATAATACGAAAAGGAATTATAGAGAATTTTGAGCCTAAACTTGAAGGACATCCGGTAAAAAAAAAGCATATTGACACAGGTTCAAAAGTTGACTGTGTGTCACACAAGATTCATAAGAAATGTATAAGCTCCTCCCACTCCATCCTTCAGTCTTTAAAGAGTACGCAGGAGATCAAATACACATAAAAAGAATAATTGATGTGTCTGTGGAGTGGGACAAAGTATTACAATAGAAATTATGGAACCAAAAGTGACCCCCTCATTATGGAGTGGAAGTGGATAAAGAAACTAAGAAAGTTTAATTTCCCTGCAAATGATATGATTAAAAGTACAATTAGGTTTTCCACATGAAAGACATATTATAAAGTTATACTAAAGCTGCATGTAAAAATATGACACTAAAACAGTCTTTATGACGGAAAGACAAATCCCATATTCTGCCCAACCTGTGGTTGAAGTGGATCTCAATAGTATGCGGGATAGATCTGAGCTATGTCTCTGATAAAGAAAGATTCTGCCATTCAACTTTGTGGGAATTTGAACCCTTTAACACCAGAGATGTCGGTGACGCCTACATAACACACTGTTTGACATGTCGCACATTTTCTACCATTTATGTGATTAACGTGATGCAGGGAAAAGCTGCTTTTCTACAGAACGAATGGAATTACGTTGATTGCATAGGCATTTCACCACTGTAAACCTGCTTTTTTCTACTTCAGAATTAGCTGCATTTACGTTAACTGAGTTGAAGAGTTGTTATGCTTTTTGAAAGAATGTTAAGATTGAAGCTAAGCTCCTGTGTTATAGTTGCAGAGAGTACCCCATCTTCTTCAATAGATTGATAATTTGTGATTGCTGAAGGACGAGTTTGATCTGTTTTTGAATGTTGGGTGACGTTTACTCATTTGGCCCAATCAGAATTCTTCCCTTCTCCCTTAAACTCAACCCTTCTTTCTTAATTTGAAACGCCAGTTTAAGTGGAAGTCCTGTCCAGGATTATTCTATTTTAAATTTCCCCCTCCAAACAGAGGGGTCCAAAGTCCACCGTTGCAAAGGTAAACCGTGTTGTGCTCAGAAGCGCTTTTCTTCATGTGGGTGCGCTCTGAACCACAGAAGTTTACATTTAAATGTAAGTAATGACTTTTTGTTTTAGCATGACTTTTTTAATTTGTAAAACCGCTGTTGTTATGTATATTCAAGCGCTGGAAGCGCTAATGCGCAGACCGGTGATATTGATGATGTCATTAAATGAAAGTCACATCCAAAATATTAGACACTTTTTTTTCCATAATCCTTCATTTGGAGGGTTAAGTGAAGGTGCCATATGTGTTGATAACAATTTACAATCATCAAGTAGTTTTTTGACTCCTTGTTGATTGCTTTTTGGCATTTCAGCTCACTGTTCCAGACAGTGTTGGAATAAGTCTTGAATGGATTACATGGAGCACTAAATTTTTTCTGGCTTCTATTCTACACGTGGAAAAGACGATGAGAAGCACTTGAACACATTTAGATACAACGCTGCAAAGACATAAATATCATTGAGAGAAACATTTTCTTTTCCATTGAACAATGGAATAATTAATTCATATTACTAATGTTAGGAGATAATTAATAATTTTTGCCATTAAAGATGAATTGCTACCAAAAAATGTCAACCAAGCCATGACTGTTCAACCCTCAAAGATGTCTCACTTTAACCTTTGAATTCCTTAACACAATGAGAAATTGAGTACCTGTAGTTGTCAAGAAGCTTTTGAGAACTTAAAGGAAGTTTGGAAAGCATCCAAGGTTTTTACCCATTTCATTTAGTTACTTCCTGTTCAACCTGCCTAAGATGTATTTCCATAAGAGACCGTAAGACGCCTAGAACCCTTTTGGAGGGAGACCTCTTTACAGTTGTCATAGGATCCAAACTACAACAGTGGGATTCAGGACTGAAATAGAATAATAAAAGAAATAGGAAGAAGGTAAATTTGGTGCTTTAATATGAACAAACAAATTTAATAAATGACAAAAAGCTTTTTATTTGGAAGTCTGAAACAATTCACAAGGAAGATATTAATTGAATCGATGTGAAACTTAGTCCAACAAGACCAGAAGAGAGTCCAAACACATGCACAGACTAAACATACCCATGCAAATCAATGATTTGATGGACAAGCCTCTAAAATTCACGTTTTAGCCTTGATGAACAACGGATAAAAGCAAACAACACTTTCTATGCAAACTATACACTTGAATTTTAAGGTATAATCTGTAGACGTGTGTATAATAGTGGCTAAAAAGTGCTTTGAGTGTGCACTTTGTTGTTAAAAAAATAAACTAAACTAAATAGTGCCTGGAGACGAGAAGGGAGCCTTCAATGTTTACTACAAGCCACTCTCAATATTCCTGTTCTAATATTAAACATTAGTGCATCATGTTATCATCATTGCCATAATCATCATCAACATCAACATTATTGTAATCACCACTATTATCGCCACCATCATCAATATCTTCACAACCATCATCACCAAATGGACATTTCTGGAACCCAAGTGGAAATCTGACACATCTAAAGAAGCAAATACACACACGGACACCTGAAAAGAACACAACATAAAAATTGTTTTGGGAAAAAAAATGTACGTAAAACAGCCTTCATGACTGAGTCGTCATATGTCATATATTTTATATAAAAATGTTTTCTTCTGTCAAACTTTATTTTTATTAAGCCTGAACCCTTCTACAATTCTTTACAAAATTCCTCACGTCAATGTAGAAATGTATAAAAAATACTTATGTGTTTCAGATCTACTGTCAGATTCGCTTTTGCTTATTAATTCAGATTAATGACTGAAGATTTTCTCTGGTAAACTCTTCGTTTCTACAGGGTTAAAGGATCTTGATATGCACTACTGATAATTCATACCTAAATTTCCTTTTTTTCCCTAAACATTCGTCTTTCTGTCCAACATTGCAGCACTTAGAGCAGGGGTGTCAAACTCAATCACACAAGGGGCAAAATCCAGAACACACCTTAGCTCACGGGCCAAACAGGATATTGAACACTCTAAAATGAAATGTTCAAAACTTTGACGATGTAACTTTTTAAAATAATTATGATCTAGCAAAATAGCATTCCCTACGATAATGCTAGTGTGAATGCTGTAAGCTGAATTTGGATGCGGAAGATGCTAGTGCTGATAGCTGAAGATACTGAAATTGGCAGCTGAAACCGCTGAAGCTGATAGATAGCTAAAATATTAGCTGAATGTCAACTTAGCCTAAAAAAAAAAAAAAAAAAAAAAAACGTAGAATAGTCAAAACAGCAAACATGTAGCTGAAAAAAATTGCTAAACTTCAAAACAGCCATTAAAAATGGGAAAAAAACCTAAGTTAGCCAAAACAGCTAGCATGAAATATTAGCTAATCTCCAAAACAGACAAAAAACAAAAAACAAATCATCCGGCCCCTGGGCCTTGACTTTGACATGTGACTCAGAGGGATACAGAGCACTTGGCAACAAGAGGGAAGAAGTCCACCTGAATGACTGAATGAATCTGAGTGTTTTGTTCTCCTAGGGTTTGATGTAGGACCCCAACTTTATCTCCAGTGTTGATGACCTTTAAACTGCCTTATGAATTTGACAGTTTGGGCAAGTGGCACAATTTCAACAAATTGTAAAGCTGGGAAAAGCATTTTTTGTGCTGATATTCAACACTTTACAGTAATTAGTAGTTAATTAATTAACAAATTATTCTGATGCAGAGAAAAGCATTTAACACTTTTGTAAAGCGTTGCATATTATCACAAAAAGGCTTTTTTCCAGCTTTGTAATCTGGCTGTCATGTTATTTGCAGAAACAATTTAAAGTATATAGGGTTTTTTTTTTTTTTTTTTTACCAATAAGTAAAGGGTTAACTTCAGCTTTCGCAATAAGTTTCTCAAACAGCTCAGATTAAAAAAACTTTTCGCTGAAGCACAGAGAGTTTGGATTAGTCTGATTTCAAGTTTTCAGACCATAGTGGTTCGGATGTGACCAGTGTGGGAACCTGTGTGAGACTGTGAGGACACCAGCAGGGAAGATGACAACGAAATAAATGTCATTAGTTATTCAAAGAAAACTTCGTCCCTGATAGCTGAGGAGCTAAGAATGACAAGCCAAAAGTATATTTTCTCCTCAGGCACTCCGATGGAAGTTTGAAAGTGTTGGTGGGAAGAACATTTTGTATTTTCATGAATGTCAGGAGACAAAACCTGCATTTGAGTGTTGTGTAACACTAAATATCACACAGGTTCATCTTTTTTATCATACCTGTGTTAATCTGCCATGAACCAGTATGACAAAATGTTAATAAAAACAACAGAAAGTTTGTTTAAAAAATGATTCAAGTTAAATTGGTGATATTTTTATTTATGTGATGAAATGAATCTTTCAAAACAACACTGGAAAAAACTGTAACAGTTATTATTATTATTCTTTCTCTGGATCTTCGTTCGAGGGTTCATGTAGAAGTTAGATCTTGAAGTTTGATGTTCCCTCCAGACAGAAACTCTGAGTTTTTTTTTTTTTTTTTTAAATGAGGCAGAAAAAGTTTCCTACTTAAGACTTCCATGTGAAACAAACTCTGTTCTGACTGACAGAACTTTTACTTTTCGTCTCTTTAGTAAAAAGTTTACCTAATTCTTTGGACTGGTTTTGACTGGACTGGACATCCAGGTTGTTTAAAATCTCAACTCCCTGTTGATAAAAATAACTTTAGAGCTTTTATTTTGGTAGTAAATGCGGACAATCGGTCTGCAGTTGTTTGTGTTCACTTCAGTTCCTATCAAGAAACACGTAACTCAAATCATTTCTGGGACACAGAAAAAGAGCTGCCAAAAAAAAAAACAGCTAAAGCAAGCCTTTGCTGCAGATAACTTTTCAGTAAAAACATGACAGAAGTCATTTTCTTCCTGTTGGCTGCTCGTTAGGTGATGCTCCACTTCCTTTTCTCTCCACTTTGGAAACGTCTGTGGACCCTGGTTCAGTAAAAAAGGTGAAAAATCAAACCCCGGCTTAAATTCCCCCATCATCCACAGGATTGTGGGGTTTTTTTTGCATTGTGAAAGTCCAGAAGCTTTGGTATGGATTTTTCCTGTGAGAAACTCCTGCGATCCAGGACAGATCAAAGCGGCTGAGTCCAGATGATCTGTGCGGTGTTTAAAAAGAGCTTTGAAGGCCTCGCGGACGTGACTGGAATGATGCGAGCGGGTCAGAGGCTCGGAGGAGACGATGCCCCGAGGTGAGCCGGATGGAGCGTAAGGAGCTGAAACTGGCTGCTCTGCTGAACAAGTGAAAAAAGCTTCTCTGGTTTGGAAGTTTTCATCTGCGTTAAAGCGTGTACATGCGAGTTTTGATGACACGCGTAAGAAAATCAACACTAAACAAGCAAAACCTCAACAGATACAAGAACAAAATAATACCTGGATAAAAAATACAAATGACACAAAATAAATAAATCATTGTAAAGTATAAACCAGCTAAAAAAAATACCCAATGGGTTAATAGAAAGTACTAAATTAGAAAAAAAAACAATTAGAGGCTTATAAAACTATTGTCACTTTAGCCACAGATTTAAAGTCAAGTTGAAAATTTTAAGATCTTTTTAAGTAATTTATTACCTCATGCGTAAATACATAAAGAAAACATGGATCATGTCAGGTTTATCCAACAGATAAGCATGCACACTGAATAAGAATAAAATCCACTTTTTAATATTACATTTTTTTTTACCAACTGTTTTTAAGTTCCTTGTTATTTCTAAAATTCAGTTGTCCAAGGCAGATCAATCCTGTTTAAAGCTTCACTAACAGATATATCTCTACACTATGTGTACCTTATGGAGTTACAGTCCTCATACGTAATCTATTTCCCACTCAGGCTTCCAGTGCTGGTAGATTATCAAAAACTATTCAGAATTTTTGCTTTTCAAAATTAAATTTTCATTGTATTTGAAACTGAAAATCTGGTTGGTGTTTTTTTCTCCTCCGAGCTTGAAGAACAGGATTTTTTTTTTCTCAGTTACATCTTCTTTTACTCGTGTTCATCAACATCTCAGCTCTTGCTTTTCATCTCCCATCCACCAAATTGTATTTTTAATAGTTAAAGGAAAAAAAAAACCCCAAAAGATTGTAACGTGTCCAACAAAAAACAGAAAAATCTTGTTAGTTTTCTGGAGAAAGTTTGAGATGTTCAAGAATTTTCAGTTTCTTTCACATGAGCTTTAATTATAGTCCCAGTAATTTTCAACAAGTTGTTTTTGTCATTATCGTCAGCAGCTGTCAGTACCGAAGGATTGAAAAACTAAAATGTGGCATTCAGGCGTAGCAAAAAAAAAAAAAAAATAGCGGAGGAACTCAAGTAAAAGATAATGAATCCCTCAGAGGAATATGACAGTTGGGCGGATGATGAAACTGCTAAATAATATTTCATAACTAGTCTGAGCAGGATGCTGAGGAATGATGGATGCTGTTGCAGCCACGGGGAGAGCGGAGGCTGCAGATCTGACTGGCTTAGAAATCTTAAGACTGCAAGTTTTTCTGCGTGACGCCACTCTGAGACAACAAACCGCCAGCAGAACAGCGGCTGCATCTTCGCAGAGGAAAGATGGAGGAGGAGGGAAGTGAAGGCCATGCCGGCTGTGGGGTTACGATCAGGCCAACTCTTGTTTTTGTTGATTTTTCAGGCTCACGTTGAGCTTTTCCAGGCTATTCTAGGACGTCAACAGGTGTCATGATGAAGCTGCTGGTATTATCTATTTATTGATCAAATATCAAATTGTCAGGCCTCTGAGGATCGCATGCTTTCAAACTTTTTACAAAAGCATAACTTTAGCTTATAACGATTCAGTGGGAAACTTCAGAGTTTTAGTTTGGGTTTTACCTGCAGAAATCACCTGTATTACAGCTAAACAAGCTGATTCAAAGCCAAAAAGTTAGAGAATTTAAGAAACTAACTGACTGTTTTAATAGTCTAATTTTCTATCAACTGGTCCTTATTTTAGATGGTATCCTTCACAGTCAGAGCTGAGGTATAAAACCTGCTGGGACATTAGATGGGTTCGGCCTCCATTTTTGTTTTTTTTTCCACTTCAGCTTCATCATCTCAATTGGATTCTCGACACACTCCAGCAACAGTTATGTACTGAAGAAGCTTAACTAGATGCTCATGATTCCAATTTCAAAACTTCAACAGCAAATATTTTATCCTTTCACATGTAAACATGTGCGCAGCCTGCAGCTGTCAGCATGTTATCCTGCTACTACGCTCCACAATTATCCAAAAAGGCTAGTTTAGGCAGAAAGATGCTCTGTGTTTTTCTCCATACGGAGCTCCCATACTGACAGCCGTGAGGTTTTAACAACCCGGCAGGCGGGCTCTGGTTGGTGATGGCGGCGCTGGTCAGTGAAGACGTGCCAAGTATGAATCGGTGCGATCCTTTCTCCACGGTCTATACACTGACAATTTGCCTCAGATCATTTTTTTCCAAACGTGTGCGCTCCGTGGTGAGTCACGCTGTCAGAACAGCAGGTGTCTGGCTGTTACTGGCAACAGATTTCTCAAACTGGACTTGATCGTCTGCAATGAAAGTGTTGCTGAAAACTGACAGAGAAAATTGGATGTTTTCAGAGCTGCAAAAGAGAGATTACACTTTATTTAAAAAAAACAACGGAAAATAAATTGAATTATATAATCTTTGAGCAATGATATAATCTCTGAGGTGACCATACTGGTTTTAGAGGGGTGGACCTTTGATCACAGGTGCGGTTCCCGCGCTGGCCACCCATGTGTCAATGAGTAAGACACTGAACCCCACAGGTGCTCCTGGTGGTCATAGGTTGGTGCCAGCGAAGATGCATCGCACCCAAAAAGGGCCAGTTTCAATGTTAAGTGTGGTAGTTTCACCTATCTGAAACTCCACACAGAACTCACACATGTAGGACATGCACTCAGGGACAAAGCTAATGCTAGTTGGGTGGGTGCACACACTCTACTACCAAAACATCTGAGCGAGATCCCTGATAGCATATGGCAAACTAAATAAAATAAAAACAAAAATCTTTTCATATACAAAAAGCGTGTCTTTTGCCTTGGACCTGTCGGTCGCACTCTGGACCAGAGTGTGACATAAGTCAACATAAAGATGCGATCAGGGGTCCTGAGAGTTGGATGCACCGTGTCAGTAAGGCAGTAGAACGTTCTGGACGTCTGCGCGATTTGAGTACGGTGCATCAAGAGATCAAAAATCGCAACCCAAAACCATCATGCAGTTTTTTTCCTCCTGAATTTTTTTTTCTTGTTTCCAGTCAAGAAAATGTTAACTAGTTTTCTAATTTTATTCTTGATTTTACTTTTTCCCTCCTTGAACTAATGTGAGACAGTAAGTCATCAAGCTGAGTCACAGAGAGACAGAAGTACCGCTGAAAGCAGCCGTCATTCAGATGCAGCTCAGATGTGAACTTCTGAATGATCTCATGAACTGTTCAACAATGTTTTTGTAGAGCTCTTTAAAATAAATTTGATCTCTCAACATTATCCATGTTTTCCGTGAGACACACAGGCAATGCATCCATGTAGTCATGAGGCAAAAACGTTGCACAGTAGCTCTTCCTACATCAAGTTTATAAACTCAAGTGTTGAGCAGCAAATCTGACACAATGAAACAGAGGTATCCAACATCATCACTGTGACTGTTAAGCACATTGGGTCTTCCGTGAAGGTGGTTAAGTGCTAAATAAGTTTATGTCATTCACCATTTATCCCATTCAGCTACTGTCATTGTGAACCAGCTCTTTATTTCCAGTTATGCAAACGCAAACAGACAAGTTCTTATAACATCTGGACAACAGAAGTATAAATATTGACAAAATATCAGGCAAGTGCAATGATTACAGATTACAAACACAAAGTTGGCATTCTGATAAACTGAGAAACTAATCTGTGAAGTGAGATAACGCCATCAAAAACCATTTCAATGGTACATAAGATACGAAATATTATTGAGATCAAGCTAATATCAAATAAACAGAAATCCTAACTAAAACTGACTAATATCACAGACTGTGGAGGTACCTGGGCTGCAATAATGCTGGAGTGCACAACGTTCTAACAAAAAAGGCAAAAAGCTCACCCACGACACAGTTACAAAGAAAAACACTCAAAAGCTCAGAGCTCCAAAGCAGAATTCACTGAAGCCTCAGAAGAATATTGAAGACATATTTCAAACAAAACTTTGTCAAGATTGACAGTGACATCCACATCTAATGACAAGCATGATGCATCCGTCCCTTTAGGCACTAGCTCAATATGGAAGTCAGAGGAGCAAAAAGGAACCAAAGGTTGAGCATCTTGTTGCTTTACGCATTAGAACAGTTGATTAGAACCTTAGCCTGGCGCTTTTGGAACCCGCTAAATTACTGCAGAGAGCAACACAAACAACAGCAAACTGCACTAAAGAAAGAATGGTTGAACCTCCATGGCTGTGGAGCCATGATCGGCTAGTGGAGACGTCAGCAGCAGCAGCTAAACATGGGGAAGAACTTTTAGGAAACTGGAAAAGGAGCCATCAGAATTCATTGATGACACAGCAGAGCAGCACTCCGAAAACCTTTCAGAAAAAAACAAAAACTGAGGAGTGACTGATCTAGATATCTGTCATCTGATCGTCACCAGGGGAATCAAGGCTGCAAGAATTTACTGAGTAGAGGAAGAACAACAGCAGCAACTGGCCAAACACACAGTAATATAGACTTTCAGTACGTGAGATGAGGAGATCTTGTCCGAAGCACAAACTGTGTGTGAAGTTTGGATTTATTAGAAACAGAATCTCCTTTAGTTGCAGGCTTGGAAAGTCATCAGAAGTTGTTCTTTCTTGGTTTGACGCTTTTGTACATCTTCTAAATATCTCCAGTCCTAATATCTACAAATTCCTCCCTGAATATGGGAATTGATCAACATGAGTGTGAGATGATTTACACAACAGAAATAGGCCAAAATCCAAAGTTGAGCCAACCTATCATGGATGGATTTTCTCTTTGAAGGTTATCAATGTTTCAATGCTTGGACAACTGAAACCTTCTTTTCTTTTCTTTTCTGAAATTATTATTAACTCTAAGTTATACTTGCTTTTAAGTTGGGAAAATTTCTCTTCCCACCCAACTTTTCTCAACTGCTTTATGTTCAGTCACCGTCTAATTCCTTTATGAATAAAAAGGCAATTCATATTAGACTTTTCCAACTGACATTAACTTAACATCAGTTGATTTTTTGGGTAGTTTGAACTATAGTTTTACACAATTAAATCGTAGGAGGTCTCCTGTCTGTGGTTGAGAGCTAGAAAGGTAAACATATCTGGTCTTGAAAAACCAAGAATCCAGTTTTATGTTCATTTTTCTTAAATTAAGAGAAATCAGTAATTTTATAATTTTTGTAATCATTGTTTTCCTCTATTTTCTCTATTTACTGGTAAACCTACATCTTTTTGGGTGCTATTGACGGACAGATGGTTACACAGCACATGCTAACTGCTAACTGCTAGCTCCATGATTTACCACTTAGGATTTGAGCTGCTCTTTGACATGATTTTTTTTTTACATTTTTCAAAATAAAAGTTGAGAAAAAATAACTACTGTGGTAATAAAACGAAAATTCTAAAGTCTTAAGGAGTAAATATATATATAGTATATATATATATATTTTTTTAGAATTTTAGATCAAGATATGAATCACATTTGGTTAAAAATGTTCAACATTTCTAAAGATATTAAAGCTTAAGTCACTAAACTTTCCCACGTGAGTAATTATTACCAAAACTTACTGGATAATAGTTCTTTTTTAGGTAATAGTTATTTACTATTTACTTATAATAGTATTTTTACTTGTTTGTTAAAGGTACTTCACAGAAGTTCTCTTTCAGTGTTAATAAAGATATCCTGAATTTGTTTGTTAAATTTTTCATTTTTATAATATATATATATATAAGAATATAAGATAATGACTGGGTATATACTGGGCAGATACTCTAAATCAAATTACTCTAAATCTGATCAGGCTCAAAAAAACCGGACTGAATTTGATTGTATGTCCTTTAATTTCAACTCTTGCATAAATCCTCAGGTGTTTTAACCAAACCTGTGGACAGACAGGATTGCATTGGAGATATAATGTAGATCAGACAGTGAGGAAGCTGTGGGTGGAAGGGGAATTCTAGTGAAAGTCTGCACCAGTTTATGACTGTATCAAACCCAAAGTGGCGTTTGCGGTGCTCTCACAACAACTCTGCTGCTGTGGCAGAAACATCTCCATGAAATCAACACAAACTTGAGAGGAGTTTGCCCATTTGGGTAAACTTTAAATGTGCGGTGCCAAGCATTCCCTTCTTGAGCTCAACAATGAGGCGAATTCGGGGTGTTGCTTTGTTCATGCCTGTTCACAGGAGAGGCAGAGCAAATTTCACTGTCAGGGAATATGGGACAGGAAGCACTTCAGGCTCGACTCGACCCACCATACCTGGAATAAAATTTTAGATGCAGAAAATATTCTCCTTGGAAGGGGGGCTGACGAGTTATCGGGACATATATGCACCTTCAGCGTTTCTTTAGACTTTTGCAGCTGAGGCTGCTGCTTTGCAAAGGCTCTTTTTTTTTTTTTCTCTCATCTCCTGGCTCTTCTGAATGTATGCAAATATCTAAGTGGTGGAGAAGTGTTGCTTTTAAAGCAGCTGTGCTACGTCCGGTGATTTGTCTATTATTTATAGACAAATAGGGTTATAGGGTTTCTCTCTTTTTATTAATTGATTTGTTTTCTTGTTTCTGTTTTTAATTGTACAGCGCTTCAAGCTTCACCAACATGAGAAGCGCTCTTTTATAAATAAAGTTTGATTGATTACCGGTGCTACAAAAATGGGGAGCAATATTGTGGAGGCCATTCTGCTGTAACATTTTGAAATGTTTTTGTGCAGTGATGAGAGGGAAAATCTTGTCTTATTCAACTTATAAGAAACGTAAAGAGAAAGCAGATTTAAAAGAGTTGGAAAATACAATAAAAAATCTGGAGACTGCTTCTGCTGCTTCTGCACAAAAACACATTCTGGGAGATTTGAAAAAAATAAAGCTTCTATTAAATGACATAATTAATAAAGAAACGCAATTTCAAACACAAAGACTCAGACTAAAAAGATGTGAACACTAATAAATCTTAATAAAGAAAAATCCACAATAACATCTATTATGGATGAGTCAGGAAATGTCACAAATTAAGTAAATAAAACCTAATAATACTTTTAAAGATTTTTATAAGAACTTATACACTTCACAGATCAATCCATCAGAGAAAAGCATCAACTCATTTCTTAATAACGTAAACCTTCCCAAATTAAATGAAGATCAAATCACAGACTTTGCATAGAGAATAGAAAAAAATCACCCCTCACATAATTCTCCAGGATCAAACTGGATTTATTAAAGGTAGACACTCGAATGTCAATGTCCACAGGCTTGTTAATGTTATGGACTTTGCTACTATTAAAAAGCAGGAAATGAGCAAACTCTCGTTGGATGCTGAAAAAACATTTGACAGAGTAAACTGGAAGTTTCTCATCGCTGCCCCCCATAAATTTGGGTCCTTGGGACCTTTTGTTTTCACCCTCCTCACGTTGCAGGTGTGTTGATTTCCTTCCTCTTTCCACCTGTTTCTCCTGCCCTCTTAATAAATACACTTGTGTTGGATTGTCTTGTTTCTGTTATAAGCTGCCTGCTTGCCAGATGGTTTAGTGTATTTTCTCGAGTGCTACGAGCCTTCCAGCCTCTTTGGGTTACGACTCAGCCAAAAGAATAAAACTACATTCTTGTAGATCATCCTGCTTCTGCATCTGTGACCTCACCCAGTTCCTGACATTGTCATTCCAGGCCTCAACTTTCAGGAATAGAAAACCAATAATATTAAGAAAAAGTGCAAATTTTGTTTAAAAAAACAACCAAAAAAAAAAAAAACGCTGAAACTGTGGCGCTTGGAGTCTCAAATGTGCAATAACAAATAATCAGAAATAATAAAACATTATTACAAAGCAAGCTCTGATTTGAAAAAAAAGGTTTATCTGTTTAAATTTTACTTTAAAAAAAAAAATTGGTATTATTTTGTATACCGGTACTGTATTTTACCTTTTTTATATTTGAATGTGTATCTCTTCAACTCTGTTTTATTATTATTTTTAGCATCATCCTGCCAAGGGACTCTATAGAAGTTAGCCTGTGGCTATAATATCACATTTTTCCATTTGTTTTAATGTTTATTCGAATGTATTGCCCTTCTCTCAATAAAGTTAATTATTCTCTCACCACATAACTTCCTCCATGTCTGCTGGGAAACCTCAAGCCACTTCCAGGCCAGGGATAAGACATAGTCCCTCTCTTTAGTGCTGGTCTTCCCCATGTCCTGCTCCCAGATCTCCAGTAGGTATCTAAAACAGACCCTTAAGCCACCTCGACTGACCTCTTTCAATATGATGAAGCAATAACATTACTCTGAGCTCCTCCCAGGTGACAGAGCTCCTCCCCCTACTGGGAGAATGCTACAGCGTATTTCAGCAGCTTCTGTACAGAATCTCATGCCAACCCAAGATCCAATACATTTCTTCTCAATTTGGACAAAGAGCTATCCAGAGAAGGAATACGGCGCATCCCCTTTTTCATCTAAGAATCATAGCCTCCAACTTGGAGGAGCTAATTTTTCTATCTGACTTTTTCATGTGTCATTCCTTTTTTTTAATAAATAAAAGTCCAGAAAGCAGCTAAATAATAAATAAACAAGTAAAAAGTCTAGATTCAAATACAAAAAAGGTTTATAGAAACATTCTCCTGTTTTGCCCATGGGTTGGGTGAAAGAACTCCAAAAATTAAAATAAAACATCTCCAACATAAGAGTTTCTCTGCCTCCATCTATTCACTCGGCAGGTGGGAGAAAAAATCTCTAAGTGAAATGACGAGTAGCCATCAGCCACTGCAGGTAGGTTGAGTGTGGAGGGAAAAACAGTACAAAGATGCTCATAGCTCATCACTGCTGCTTATTCTATTCTTTTTTCACATGTTTACCACATTAAATGTTGTGGCTGGTTTGGT
Source organism: Oryzias javanicus (assembly GCA_003999625.1). Classification (NCBI taxonomy): domain Eukaryota; kingdom Metazoa; phylum Chordata; class Actinopteri; order Beloniformes; family Adrianichthyidae; genus Oryzias; species Oryzias javanicus. The sequence goes on from CM012447.1 coordinate 13,902,335, forward strand.
CGACCAATGACAAACCTGATTCTGCAATGATACAGCTGAAGGTGGAGCCCCCTGGTGGCTTGGAGGCTCCATGCATTTGGACAGTCTGCATCAATCAAAGTCAAGTTTGTCAAAGTTTGTTTCTAGGCCTCTAAATCTGAAATTTTATTATATTCGCGCTTTTTTTTTAGCACAAAAAAAACCACAATGACCTTCCAAACAAAATACAAGTCATTGTTGCAGCCTCAAAGCAACAAAAAACAACTTGGTGGGAGAATTTCTTTTCTGTGACTTGTTTAATGCAGAAATAAGTATAAAAAAAGAATGGGTTTAGTGCAGGGGTGGGCACTTAAGCTACTTAATCTGGCCCTCCAAATTAAAATACATTGAATCAAAAATTCTAATTATTGTTTTATTTTCATTGTATTTCTGGTTTCTTCTCATGAATGGTGTTGTTTCTCTGGCGTTCGTGTGTGTTTTTTTCTGAGTCAGAAAGTGATTTTTCAGATTTCTTTGAGTTCGCATTTTCCTCTGAAGAACATCAACCCATTGGATCACCAAAAAGAGAACAAAAATCAAAATTTAGAAATTAAAATTCTCCAATTTTCTGTTTTTAAATGAATATATGTGAATTTTAATCCAAATTAAAGCATGTTTTTCTCTAAATTCCATATTATCCTTTAAGTTTATGAGGTTCATTACAAATCACTCCTTCCATCTGCTCCTTGTCCGGCCCTTATGCCAAATTTTAGAACCCTTTCTGGCCCACAAATCAAAAAGTTTGCCCACCCCTGGTTTAGTGGATGTTGCAGCACACATTTGACCTTTTTTTTGTCCTGCGCTCAATCCTCTGTCCTCCACTGAACAGTGACAGCTTATTTTCAGCGTTACAAAGTACACCAAACGCCCTGATGCAATGTTTACATAAGGTTCACGGGAACACATTAGTATGCCAGTTAAGTTCAATCTTCCACTGAACAAGATATCTTTCATTCATTATTGATGTTGTGAGTGAGGAGCTTTCCACCGAAGACTCTCTGGGATTCCCAAAGCCAAACACACCATCAAAGGCTCCTGGTTTTATCTCAACTCTCCACATTACACGCTCCATCTTCCTCGTTTGCTGCTTTCCCTCGCCGTATGTCTTTAATTATGTTATCACTTGTAGATGATATGAAAGCGGGATGAACAGTGCGGTGTCTGCTTTTGTGATGTCCTTATTAAGGGCCGCATTTTACAGAGTGGGAGTATTAAATCAGTTTGGGTCCTCTGTAATGCAGAGCTCACACTGCATCCCATAAAGTGAAGATGAACCTAACAGATTTTTTTTTTGTCCATGATCCATAAATTACTGGATGGAGAGGAATAGACTTTTTTCTATGATATGGGCTTTAATGTGGAAAATCCTTCACAAATACTTTGTAAGTCATAACAGACAACAAAAAGTCTGGCTTTTAGTATTTCACACCAAGCTAGCAATTATGCAAAATAAATCAAAGAGTGTGGTTGGTTCCATCTCTCACTTGATTGTGATTTACAAAGGAGTCCCTCAAGGCTCTGACTTGGGACCAATATCTATTTTACAAGATTAATCTTTGGGGTGATCCTGAAAATGCAAGCAACTCCCCTTGATTTTCAAAATATTGCTCGATGCCACCATTTCAAATCCAAAACTCTGAACATTTCTGCTGGCAATGATGTTCCCGTCCATATTTTAAGAAATATACATCTATTAATTATGCATGTAATCACATTTAAAATTCAAATGTTTTAACATGATTAAGTATGGAGGTGGATGTTTTCCAGAAGGTCATTGTGAGAACATCTGAAGAGAAGAAACCCAGATGTGCTGGAGGAGCCTTTCATTCATACCTGGAGGGGTTTTGCCCCCTACTGGTTATTAGACGAAACATGTACACCTTTACATGATGCAGAAAAGTTATATAAAAGAAGCTTTGAAGCAAAAACAAAACATGTTGGAAAAATGCAGAACAGTGGAATATTGAAAAATGAAAATGTAGTGAATGCATTTTGAATGTGGGAAGCAAAAGTGCAATGAAAACATTATTATTGCACATTTGTTTCCTTCAGATTGATGCATTGCTGAACTTCATCCAAGTCATCAATATTGCATGGTGCTCCTGAAGAGTCAGTCTTCGCCCGCTACAGGTATAAAGTGAAGCCGTGAGTGACGTGCGCGTGAGACGGCCTGAAATCTGTCCTTGTTCAGACCGAAACCCGCTGCTAGCCACAAATCTTCAACCTGATGGAGCAACAGAGAACAGGCAGCACACATGGGTGTGAATTCAAAGACTCTGGAGTCTATCAGGGAGCGGTGAACTGCAGAGAGGCTTCAGCTCCCAGGCTTTGGAGTGACGAAACATCAAAGCCTGTGAACTGCAGCCATGGAGAGCATGAGAAATGAGCTTTCAAAAGAAGAGGAGCTGGAAGGGTGCTGGTGGTGGTGGGGGGTGCTCTCAGGTACAGGGAGCTTCCAATGACACTCCTGCAGGTGGAGGACAAGTGTCTCCATGTATTTTGGAGAAGCAGCTTAAATCACAGAAGAACTGAGGAGCAGTAGAGTCATCAGAATCTTCAACACATTTTATCAATAAAGATCTAATTCTGATTGTCCCTCAAATTGTTGGGATTGATGATTTAATCCCAATCATTAAAACAGATTTTCTTGATTTTATAATGGCCTTCAGTGAGAAAAAAAAACGATTAAATCAGATTTGATTTAATTTCATATATTAAACCAGTACCATCATCAATATCTTCATCCTCACAGCAGTTCACTAGGGTCAGCTTCAGGCTGCAGTAGGTAAAAACCAGCAGGTCACATCTTCATCCACAGCTCACAGTCAAAAGTGCAACATCATGTCAAGAGAAGATCATCCAAACGCACAAACAGACGCACGCATCCCGTCAGCGCGCACGTGCAGCTGAGAGTTCTCAGAACTTTCTTTCTTTCTTTTCTTTCTTCAGCATTTTAAAGACTAACTCACCTCATCATGCGGCCGCTCCACACACGTGTTTTCAGCCCAGCTGTTGGGTTTCCCAGAACCCCCCTCCCACGGAGATGGGCTGCAGTCTGTTCCCGACCCGACAGTGATGCTGCGCAGCCGCAGATGAGCTCTTCCCTCTGAATTCCGTTGGGCGCGCTCGCGCGCGGCACGGCGCAGCGGAGAGGAATCTCGCACACCTGCGTGACACGAGCGCGCTCCCACAGCTGGCTTCGACTCCACGAGGCTTGAGCTGCACCCCCACCCCCTCTACCCCCACGTAAACGGCGGGAGAGATCTGCTCTAAAGCTGAAAGACGCACAGCTGCGTTTGAACTTCTGATCACTTTTCTCTCTTTTTTCAGGTCATTCCAAACTGATCAGCTGCATCCGAGATGGAGAACTATCACTGGCTTCATGCTCCTCTGCTTGTCATCTCTACAACAAGCAGTGGTGTCATCTACGTGATACGCACGTTTACGCAGTATATCCACTAGAAAAATTCTCGAAGTTCAATCAGTAATCACTAAAATTGCGCCATGATACGCATCAGTTTGTTTTTTTTATGATAAATTATTCAGGACTGCCGTGAAACTCACGCATTTGATTGACTTCTCTCGCTCTCACGCCACACCTCTCACGCTGAGACAAAATTAAAGTTCATTTTTACCTGTTTTTCTTTTCTTTTTATTGTTGAGATTGAAGAAACACTCACAGAATAAAAAAAATATATGCTTACAGAGATTGCGCTGATTCAGTTACAATAAATGTAAGAATGTCACCAGTGAGGTGTGCGTATTTGCGCATTTGCGCGCCTGCCCGCACGCAAATGCTTTACGCACAGGACGTGCACGTGATACACACGTGCCCCTGAGATGGCAGTGGGATGTCCACACAAACTACACTCTGATATTCAAAGTTTCTCATTTTTAACAGCCAGACTGCGCACAGACAGCACGCACCTGTCCTGGAACAGAACTACTGGGCTTCCTGCACAGTGCGCAGAATTCCGGGAGGTGGTGCTGGGCGCCTGAGTCTCACGCATTTTATTAATTTAATCCTTGAAATAATCACAGGTTGGATTGATAGGCTGAGATCTGGAGCAGAACAGTCAAAATTCAGATTTATCAACAATAACTAAGTTTTAAATTATTTAACTTTAAGCTTTAAATATAACTCATTAAAGAAATATTTTTTAAACTTTGTCTAAAAACGGCAAAATCGTAGTGAAAAGACCACTGGGGATGCTTTAACAATAAAAAAAATACATAGTTGGACCGGGCCTTTAAGAGCTTTATTTTTACAGCATGAGAATTATTTATAAGGAGCGAGACCATCTGAAGACTTGGCCCAACTGCAGAGCTGGTCCTGGTTCTACTCCACTCTAAGTGGACCTAAACAAAACCAAGAACAGGAACAGTTTGGTCCTGGAGAAAGCAGCAGGTCTTGAGCCATGTTTCAAGATGGAGTCATCCACTGAAATTCTCAAAACTTAAAAAAACAAACAAACAAACAAACAAAAAAACTACAAGCCAGAACAACAGGGGAAAAGAATCTGAAATACATTTTAACAAACTGCCTTGTGTTTCATCTTAATATGAGTACAGCATTCTGTTTGTTTCTCATGTTATTAACTAAGCACTAGAGCAGGGGTAGGGAACCCTGGTCCTCGAGAGCCACATTCCTGCATGTTTTCTACCATACCCTGCTCTGGCATGTTCTTATTGGCTGAACACACCTGACCCAGGTAATTGTCATGAGTCCCTACACTGATTACCTGGTTCAGGTGTGTTCAGCCAATAAGAACATGCCAGAGCAGGGTATGGTAGAAAACATGCAGGAATGTGGCTCTCGAGGACCAGGGTTCCCTACCCCTGCACTAGAGCCTTTATAGAAAACACCTGTTTACTCTCCCGAGGCAATAAACCACAGAGAAAACTTTTTTTTTCTTTTTAAATGGATTCAGTATTGATTGGATAGTTAAAGGGTTAAGATTGATAATATTTGTGTTGCTCTCATTGACTGTAAAATAAAACTGGACTTAGTGACCCTCTTCACATCATAGGAGACGTTTGATTATAATAATATATCCCACAGACTTCTGTAGATAAACAAACAGCTGTTTCTCAGTCATTCTATTGTCAGAATAACCATTCTTGCTCTGATAACTTTTTAACATCTTCCTGCTAATCCTATTTTTTTCATGTTTCTTAGTTACTCAAGTTCTAAACTGGCCAATCAGACGTCTCAATAAAAGCATGTGGTTCCCACTGGCTAACTCTTCGAATGTTTGAAATGTTAGATTCTCCAGAACAGCTTTCAGTGAGAGTGGAGCTCACTCCTGATTAATGACAGTAGTTGCCTTAGAAATGTTGACTCAAAAAAAACGTTTACTTAGACCGACTTGGACCAATCACTGCTCACTTACCTCATCTGGCTCCAGACGGTGGTGTTCGTTTTTGGAACAATGACAACCATGGGACTATGGGTGATGTCATACTAGCTCGGTCCAGTTAAGTCTTGGTTGGTCTTTAAAAAGTTATTTATTGTCTTACTGTTTTTCATTTAATCAGTTTTTTTAAACCTCATGGTGCTTTATTTCACTTACATACTTTCACAAAATGACATTTGACTCATCTCATGTCTTGCCACTGTAAAGGGATTTTTTTTTTTCGTGCACAGAGTCTCACTCAAAGGTTTTAAGAAAAGTTGGAAGCTCTGTAAAAATATAAGTAAATATTTTAACATATTTTAATCAGGCACACAAAGAGCACCTCCCACTTTGGGTTCTATCAACACCAACACCGAGCTACGTCTGAATTCCACCCCTACTCAGGCCAAAGTGGTAGAACTTTTTTCTTGACAGCGCTCCATGTTGACACATTTTTTTCCCTTTAATGTGATGTTAGGGTCAAAGCAGGGAAAGAGTATGGACTCAAGAAACAACCACACCTCATTATGACTACAGAAGGGAGAATAATACATCAAATTAAAGCTATGGATTATTCTGGGTATGAGCTGAGCAACATGAGAATTTCAGCCAAATTCACAAGTAACATCCCCAAAGTGTAGAAATCCTCCTATTATAAGCAAACAGGGAATCCCTCAATTTAACAAATTAAATTTCAGGTTTTAACAAATGTTTTAAGTCATTCAGAAAATGAAGTAAACTCCTTTTTTGTATAGATACAGGAATGTTACTCTATTCTGATTCATATCCAATAAAAAACTGTCTAGAACCATTAAATCTCTTCATGACAGGTTTGTCTTTTCAATTTAGAGTCCTAATTCTGATTTCTATCTTTGCTTACATGCAGGTTTATACTAAACTTCAAGCCCTTTTTGTTAGTTGCAGAGGCAAAACTCGAATGACTGTCTAAACTCTTACTTTTAATTTTTGTCATGGCACTTTAGAGACTTACTACAGCAATAAAAAAATTTTAAAAGGACAAAATTGTTTAAAAAAGCGTCTTGTGGAACAGAAACAGATTTGAATTTTGCAATCTGAAAAATGTGGGAACGTATGATTTAATTGTTGATTAATAAGGTCACACTTTTAATGACTTGAAGACATCTTTTGTTTCATACAACACATTTATGTATAAACAACACATGTCCATTTACTAAATGCTGATCAATACAGGGACATTGATGAACATTCTGCTTCCTGTGTGTGGATGTTAAAGCTGCTTTTCTGGCAGGACTGCTTCAGGAAAAATGTTTCTTCAGAAAGGTACCCTCTAGAATACCCTCTAGAATTTTCTAGACTACACCACTGACAACAAGCTTTCCCTCCAAATCAATCAGCTCTCACTACTGCATACAAGTTTTTTTTTTCTATTTGATAATGTATGCAGATCTAAATAAAACACATACAAAATGCTCAAAGAAAGAACACCAGGAAATGACTTGTTTGAAAGCAGCACTAGGGAAACCCTAACCTGATTGATAATCTTAAATTTTTTTTTTAATTTAGAGAGTTCTATACTGAAATACCAAAAGAATGCAGCAGCTTCAGATGTTTGGAATGTTTATAAAAGTCTGAACTAACCAATTCCCTAACTTGAGACTAGTTTATCATGTTTCTACCTGGGAAAAGAGCTTCAGAACAATTATAAATGAGCAGGATTACAGGCTCGTAACCCTTCCGTTCTCCTTAGCTTGTTTACATTAAAGTGAGGTCATCTGGACACCACAGGACAGTGCGCTGAACTTTTTTTTTTCACTGATTTTGAGTTTCACTAATGTCCATGGCAGACATAAAATCCTGTCCCTTCGTCCACATTTGTCATGGAAGAAATCGCATAACAATATGTGGTTGGAGCCATCTGGACCCCAAGGAGAGTTAAAGGAAGAAGACTTTGGAGATAAAATTGATCCTATGCGTGTGTGTGTGTGTGTGTGTATATATTATTATATATATATATATATATATATATATATATATATATATATATATATATACACACACACTGTGGAAATTCCTCATAATATAATGCAAAACAAACTACAGCAGGTGTTTTAGCCAAATGGGGGATTCTTTTGTGTGCATTTCTTCCAATTCTTGTAGAATTTGTTGATTTTCTTCATAGTCGTTGCAAATTTACGAGGGTTTTAATGATTTCTTTTTGCTTTTCGAAAGTTTGATCCCTGTTTGCAACTCTGAGTTGGTTTGAGAAGATACGAGGAACAGAAAACCTACTGAACAATCACATCCGTCCCATGGATGACAACATTGACTTTACATGGATGATCTTTGTACAGATATAAGGAAAAATCCCAAGGAAAAAGCTTCATTTCCTGGGCCAGTCTCTAATGCAGTGTGTTGTAAAACATACACCAACATTAAAATTCATTAGAAAAGTTGCTATATTTTAGATTGAAAGCCTGTAAAATAAACACAGCAAGACTTGGGACTGATAAACATGTTAAATGAGTGTTTTGATGTTCAACATGTTAGTTGGTAGTGATTAGGCCCTGCGTTCTGATTAAAAGTAAAAGCTTACAGCCTTGATATTTCCTGGTATTGGCCTGTTTGGCCAATCAGAAGAGGTTGAGCGTATTATATTCATTTGTCAAAAAACACTTTCATACACAGAACCAAAGATCATTTTCACTTAAAAGTTATTTGGAAAAGTTACTACAATGCAAAAAAAGAAACAAAAAGAGCTAAAATGCATACAGAAAGATACAAAAATACAAAATTACCTTCTGTTTGACACATAAGTACAATGACATTGACTCATATGTTTATAATAATCATTTCAGCTTCATAGGTTGATTGGTTGCTCTAGTGTCCCAAGGTGTACAAGTGTGAGGGAGAATGTGTGCCCTGTCACAGACTGGCAAATTGTTCACGGTGTATCCCATCTTTGCCCACAGTATAGCCAGGACAGGCTCCAGCAACCAGGAGGGGACAAAGTGGGTAAAGAAAATGGATGGATGATAAAAGGGAAAAAGTCAGATATTGGTTCTCTGATTTATGAAAAATAAATCTCAAAGAACTAAGTTAAAACTGCAAATTCATTTAAAAAATAAAATCTTTGCAACCATTTCCCTCTAATAAATCATACAACTGTCTACATGTGAACAAGTTAATTTGTGAGATCTACCATATATTAGTAAAAACAAACAAAAAAAAAAACCTGTACATTTGCCTGTTAATCTTGATTTGCTGATAATAATTTTTTTCAAGTTATCATATCACCTCAATATTCTAGTTCCAAAAAACACAAACTTGTGAGTGACAGGGACCAGTAGAACTGAGCAGGTGCTGCCTCCATGTGGTCACTCAGTGTTAACAGACGAGTAGTTGGCTTCAGGTACAGGTCAACAAACTATTTACATTTCTGCGCTGCGGTTTCAACATTTCAAATTTCTATTCAATAAAATCTAAATGAGAAGACTCCAGTTCAGGACTTTTCTTGACTCAGTTGCTTGAATCCCAGACAAGAAGCCTTTTCTGATGTTTAGACCAACTTTCCACAGGCAGACGTGCAGAACCTGCTGAACATTCCACTCATTGATACATTCTATAACATCTTCTCTGCATTTAGTGTGCAACATTTAAATAACATCTATATTCTGGTTCCAAAAAAGCAGAAAAAGTCAAGTTCTATAGATGTTCTATTTCCTCTATTTGTTATCTGTGTTTTTAACATTGCGAAATGGATTAGCTTCTCTCTGTTGAAAAGAAAGAGTGACCTAAAGTTCACTTTTTCATTTAACATTTTTTTGTGGAAGTAGACACAGGGCAGCTCATCTCCTGAATCCATTTCAATATAGCTTTTGTAAAATACCTCCCACATAGACTGATGTTTCACCGTCCCCTGTTGGCAGGACGAACAAAGGACGCAAAACCCAGAGATCAAGGATCAGCAGCTGGAGGATGAAGGAGTTTTATCAAAAACTAAATGTGAAGGGAAGTGGTTTACATATATTAGCAAACAAGTATATTTTAGGGAATAATTTAAGAAAGGATAAAAAATAACAAACTAAGAATAAATACACTAAAAGACAAATCATTTCCTGCAAGTCTTTTATTTTGAAAGTCTATTATGTGGGAGACAACAGCCCTGTACTGTACTGCAGTTATCTATTTTTTAAAAACACACTCAAGAAAATATATTATTGCTCTTTGGTTATACCTCATTTTAATTTAGATTTCTTCAAAGAAAAAAATTAACCATAAAAATTGGGTTTAAAAAAGAAGAAAGTTAATTTATTGCAAAGAGCATGAATCAAAAACTGAAATTTGTCTGTTAAATTTGGTTTACAAATAAGGTTTCATGATATTTGACTCTTATTTTTAGTGGTTAAAAAAACATTTCTGAATTTGAACTTACATAATGTCACATAATAAATAGATTGTTGACACTGATATCAAGGTTTGCTCCCTGCTCATGATCACAGTCGCCTCAGGTTTGCTAAATAGCTTTTTAGAAACCATTAGGTGGCAGCAGAGCTTTTTTCTTCTCCATCTCTGCTGCAAACACGCCTCTAATTTGATCAAGAACATGTCTCTGATGCTCCAAATTAAATAGGGGACTGTCTGCAGGAATAAATAATGCTTCTGTCCAGAGGCAGTCACCGCCAAGTAAGATTTTTCCAAGACCTGCTTGAAGAGCATTCGATTTGTGTGAGCGGGAAAGTAAAACATCTATTCATTTGTTACTTTTGATGTGTGCACTTTAATACAGCTTAAGCTCATTCTCCATCTTGGCGCCAGCGTCTCTCTCTCTTTACATTTCTCTTAGGAACTCCAGAGCAGCTTCATCAAAAAGCTATTTTCTCTAATGGGATAAGATTATTGATGTGGGCTGTATGATAGTAATGAATTCCAGTTACCTCTGGGACAGGGGTGATAAGTCAGAGGCAGATCAGCGCCGTGTGCCATTTCCCCAGGTTCATAAATTAAAATAAATAAAAATTAGCCGCATCACCTCATTAATGGAAAAAATAAACAGAATATTAGAAAGTCTCCCTAACTTCTAACAGGGAGCGTGCAAATGTATAAACATTTAGCATTGTTTCAATTTAAGTTTAGATAGGTGTCTACGTGTTGAAGAGAAAAAAATGAAACAGTCTAAAATGAAAGAATTCAACTTACCTGACAATTTTGAGGGGACGTCTCTTAGTTTTATTGTTTCACTAGAGCTGTGTGAAAGTGATACAGAAAAGTATATATAACCAGTTGCCAAAACACTGAGCGCCTCACCTGTATGGCAAACCAAATCGGCCAAAATACATGCTGCATCCCATTTAATCATTTAAAAATTGCCCAATATTTCTGCGTTTTTATTTTTTTGGAAATAAAGCATTTATTTATAAATGTAGCTTTTAAAGATTTAATTAATTGGATAAAAAAGGTGTCTATATATATATTTATATCAGTTGTACTTTATTTTACCTTTGACCGGAGCACACACTAGTACCTTTCAAAATAAAACCAGCCAAGTGTCATAAAATGTCCTCCTGCTGCAACAGCTTTACTTGAAGGAAAAATGTAAGATAGTCAAATATGTGCTTTTTGCCCTTTACTCTGCAAAATAAACATTTTAATAGAATCTATTTATGAAAAAAAATCATTCAGGGTAAACTAAGCTTTTTATTGTCATTCTCCAAAATGGAGCACAAAACAAATAATTTTAAAACATTTTCAACCATTTAAAACTGAAGTTCTTAAAAACTTTAACCACATTATTGTAATAAAAAAAAACTTAAAGATTTATTTGACAAACTTTAAATTAAAAACACAAATTTAAAGAACATTGGTACAGAATTTCTGACAGTAAATTGTGAATTTTTGCCTCTTGCTTGACATGTTAAAAATCTGAACAGAAGGACAACTTAAAAGCTTATCTACTATTCCTTTGAATTTTAACATTTTTCATTAAAGCTTAAGAGCCACAATAAAGGGGTAAAAGAGCCACGGGTTGCAAACCCCTGCACAAGAGGCAAAACAAATGCTAAAAAAAAAAAAAATGGGTGAAAAAGTCCTCACCTTCTGTTCTTGTTTTTAAGCATCAAGAGTTGCAGTTCTTCAAGTGACCACAGGAGGGTGGTTCCAAGATGAAGCAAATCATCCTTAATTATTGTGTTAAAAAGTTGCTTAGAAAAATAATATTTACAGCCTTTATTTCCCAAATATTTAGTTCATTCACAATATATTCTACAATGAACACACATATATACGGACAGTCACAGGGATTCTGTGTCCACACTGACCCATCTCTTGTGGGAGTGGCCAGCAGTTGCTGGGTAACTGCATCCTGTTGGGCAAGATCCACTTTGTGAAGGGAATCCTTGATTCAAAGATCATGTTACATTTCACTGACTTCTATGTCAGGTTGCTCCATATTTCCATGTACAATCTTGACTTGCCACACTCTCCTTCTGATGTGGGTCTCTGCAGTCTTTCCTAAGGGTACGGTTGGCCTTGCTTCAACATAATGCTGGATCTCTTAAGTAGCCGTCTGGTTGCCTGGGGCGATGTACGGGCACGTTGAGGTTGTTCTGAACTGCCCCTGGGGGCATTTGGGGGGCTGAAATCTCCGGACTAACAATTAACACACCCGCTCTAAATGCCATGGGCTCTCTGTGGAGGGCTCCAGGGTTCACACTTCCTTCAATACCATGATTGTACTTTTTAGAAAAAACACACACCTCTCTGCTTACCTCAGCACAATCACAGATATTTGTATGCATGCAGACATTCCTGTATTTGTTTGAATCTGTGTTAGTCAAGACATATGGGACTTAAAGTTAACTTATATATGTATTATGTACAGTTGACTATGCGGAGATTTATGCAGAAAATTGACACTTTGTGGCTATTTGAGTGTTTTTATCTCTTAATCTCCAATATGTCTGTAACTCATTGATAAAGGTTGTCAAAATGGACATCTCTGGACAATAACAGCTCAGAATTGGAGCTTTACAGGTAAACAGAATGAAATTGAAGAGGTTGGAAGACACAGAAGTAGGTAGAAACTCAATAAATTTAATAAACTCATCCTTAAACAGAGCAAAAGAAAAAAACCTGACAAGACAAGAGGGGCAATTTCAAAAGGATCTGGCCTGTGATAACTGAAACTATGGCTTTAAATACATTTGGGACTAATTAACATAAAAAAGAAGAGCTGGCAGAAGAGGAGGAACAGAAAATCAAGAAAGCTTAACTAAAAATGTGTCAATCCCCTCTTTTGCCTAATGATCTGTCTGACTGAAATGTTTGTTAACTAGCATTGTGAACTTCTATGTTTTTCTCTTTGTGCTGTCAGGGAACCGTTTTGTTTTAGTATACCACAATAAAATAATTATAGAGTCAAATTTATTTGTATGACGTGCAGCAATCTTCCGTCGTTGAGTCTTCACCTTCTGGTGGCTCCAGAGTCTATAAAACAGTGCAGATAATGAGCCCAAAGATTCCTCCTTTGGTCCTCTAATGTCCAAATTCTTAGATTAAATTCATCTATCTAATTGGTGTTCAGACGTTTTCGAGCTGCACACAGCGGCTGCATCCACAGAATGGAACAGGAGAGACCAAAGCCTGAGCGGTTTTGTCATCCAATTAACCGAGAAAAGAAAGTTAATGAAGAAGGTTCAAAAAAATGATGAGGAATTTCAAATTTCTTGATTTCAACAATAAAAAACTTCAATTGATTCCCAGTATGTGCACTATCAAATAAGCTTTTTCCTGGGAAAATATAAAAGTATTTATCAATGTTGGTCTGAAACTATGAATCACCATGGCAACTGGATAAAATCAAAGAGAGGGAAACACTTGTTTTTGTTCTGAAACCTGCATGAAAGACCAGAAAAACAGATTACCATCATTTAGAAACATTCAAAACACTTTGCAACATTGGAGGTGAAACTAAATAAATCGGAAAAAAGAAATCTTTTTTGCAGATGCACAACATCCTTGATCAAATCTGAGGTGTCAGTAGACTTCTGCGCAATAGTGACCTCCACAATGCTGACTTCAGGAGTGGAGAGCTAAATGAAATACGTTCCAGGCAGCTGCTTCATGCACAGCAGGAGGGAGAAATCAGCGTGTGGATTCTGGCTGCAAGCTACATCACCATGGTAACCGTTGGGGTACACATCAACTTTTTTCTTGGACAGAATAACAAAGAGCATCCGGTCAACTTAAAGTTCGATTGAGATCCCAAAGGAATACAAGACGAGACTAGAAAATCAGAAAAAACACTGATCATAGGCAACATTTGTCTCATATAAAAAGTATCCACAAATTTGGATCAATGCACACTGATTTTGTAAAGTTTCAGATCATATAAACTTCATGCTTGCTTAAGTTTCATTATCGGAAAAGCTTTAAACTCCGAAATTTTCAACGTTACTGGTAAAATATTTAAATAAACCGCCAAAATTTGACCAACAAGCTCATGAATGAAAAAGACGGTCAATCTCTAAAATAAAGAGTAACCCAGCATCCAACAATCAAACTATCCATATAATCCTGGCAGATTCTCTTTGTTGATAAAAATAGGTAATCTAGCCAAAAGAAAAAATGCATTGAGTGACACATTAGTGCTTAATGTCACACGTGTGGGACTGAGAATGGAGCAGCAGCTCCATGTGTTCAGTTCCTATATCTGCAGCTGTCCATGGTAAGTTATTAGTTGGGTTGCTTTGAACAACTCGAACATTGTTGCTCTTAATTTGGTTTACTTTACACACGAGAGAGAGGAGGAAATCATAGCTGCTTAGTTGATATAAAGCTGATTAAATATTGCAGCAATCCACACTTGGTTTATTTGTTCTCATCCGTGCCAGATAGTGGACCAACTTCTTCTTGTCTAGCCTTATGTTCCAAAGCCAAACCCTGGATGTCTCTCCCTCCCATATCTTCTTTTCATTGGTTAACCATCCACAAGTGATTGAAAGAAGAAGATTCTTGTGCATGAGTGGAAAACAGTAGTCTTCTACTGCTGTATCGTCTACAATAGGTTCTACTATGAAAAGTCTAAAGATTGCTCAGGGTTTGGCAGTGGAGGCACCTCAGTGTTTGAATGTGTGTCTGCGTGGGTGAATGGGACTGTGACCATAAAATGATTTGGATGCTTCTCAGAGGGTAGTAAGTATACACCATTTAAAAGATTTGCTATGCAGCGCACATACAAAAACCTGTTAAACAGATGTCAGATTGCAGCATCGAGACCATCTTTACCAGATTTATCCTTGGTATGCCAAGGGAGTCACTCATACGAATGGCCAAATTATGAGTCACTACACACCTTTGAAATATGGTTCACCTTTAAACTAATTTATCTCCAATTTTCTAACTTTACTTGTCGATTTTGTTGTTTTTAAACCAGTTGGGCTGGTTGCTGCAACCTCATTCATTTCAAATTTATACAAAATGGACTACCTTTTATAGCTGGAGTGTTTGAAGTTGGAAAAAAAAAAGCTTTTAGGGAATATTCTGACACTCCTGAGAACGAGAATTCCCTTGCAGATGAACTCTGGTGCGGTTCAATTCAATTCAATTTTATTTATATAGCCCAAAATCACAAAGAATTTTGCCTCATTGGGCTTCATGCAGGTAATTTTACAGTTGCAAAAAATAGTCATGAAACATGAAAGAAAGATCACAAAAGACTAACGACTAAATAAACTGGATATCCCTGCTCTTAGACCTCCCTCTCGGTAAGGAAAACTCCAAAAAAAAACCTGAATCAGGAAAAAACGAAGAAACCTTAGGGATTCCCACATGAGGGAGAGATCCCATCCCAGGACGAACAGGCGATACCAGAACTGGTAAGGGAAAATTAGCTTCTACAACTACGTATTTGAATAGAGATCATTCAGACAAAGCTGCAGATAAAGCTGAGGGACGGGTGGGGATGAAGTCCTCAGTCAGACGAAGCAGAAGTGCAGTCCACGACCAGGAGCAGGAGCGTGGGGGATCCACCTGGATCTGAATTCACTCCGCTCCCCAGAGGGGAGTGAGAGAGAAAAACAACATGTGAATCGAACTGCACCAACAAAAACATGGAGAACTTAATACAATAAATAATAAAGAGTAGGAGAGAGAGGAAGAAATAAGAACAGAGAACAGAACCCCAGAGCTGATGTGGAGAACAACTATGATAGAAAATCTAGCAGAACGCCTGTCCAAAGAGAAATGTTTTAAGGCTATCTTTGAAGGTAGAATCTGTGCTGGCCTCTCTGACATGAGCTGGGAGCTTATTCCAGAGAACAGGGGCTTAATGGCTGAAGGTTCTACCTCCAACTGTACTTTTAGAGATTCTAGGAACTACAAGCAGTCCTGCATTTTGTGAACGAAGTGTTCTGATTGGTTGGTAAGGAACTAAGAGATCTTTAATATAGGATGGGCCACACCATTCTGAGCCTTATAGGTTAACAGGGGAGATTTTTAACTTAATCCTGGATTCAACTGGGAGCCAGTGGAGTGAAGCTAACACAGGAGTGATGTGTTCTCTTCTGCTAGTTCCTGCTAACAATCTGGCTGCTGCATTCTGAACAAGTTGAAAACTTTTTAAAGAACTTTTTGGGCAGGCTATTAGTAAAGAGTTACAGTAATCCAGTCTAGACGTAACAAATGCATGGATGAGTTTTTCAGCATCACTTTTAGATAACATATTTCTGATCCGAGCTATATTGCGAAGGTGAAAAAATGCAGTTCTACAAGCTTGTGATATGTGAGCCTTAAATGATAAATCCTGGTCGAATAAAACCCCCAAGTTTCTAACTGTAGAATTGGAGGAAATATTTACACCATCCAAGGAGACTATCTGATCCGAGAGAGCATCTCTCAGGTGTTTAGGGCCCAGGATAATTACCTCAGTTTTTTCTGGGTTAAGGAGGAGGTAATTAATTGTCATCCAGGACTTAATGTCTCTAATGCAGGAATTCAGTTTCTCTAGGTGGTCATTCTGGTCTGGTTTAATGGATAAATACAGCTGCGTATCATCTGCATAACAGTGGAAATTAATGCTATGTTTCCTGATTATGTTTCCTAAGGGCAACATATAAAGTACGAACAGGATGGGCCCAAGAACTGAGCCCTGAGGAACTCCGTAGCTAACTCGAGTTCACTTCAGTGTGAATGCAAACAGACCAAAGAAAGAAAATAACTGAAGCTCCGTCTGTTAGGGGGAAAAAAAATACTGGACACAATGTGAATCTGAAGAAGCAGGAATCGTTATAAAGTCTGAAAATATGTGCTAGAAAATGTGATGTGGCGAGGAGATGCAGACGTCTGAGAAATACAATAGTCTGAGAATTTGAGAATTGACATGACTTTCTTCTTCCTGCTTTTTCCTCTTGATAGAGCCTAATTCATGATGTACAAATAAATAGAAATTAGGAAGAAATGTCTCCTGTGACATGCTGCCAAACTGTCCAAGATGCTTAGACCAACAGTTGCAGGGATAGGTTACAGCAACCCCATGAGTAAAAATTAATTAAGTGGTTTAAAATGGATGGCTAGATATGCATATGTAAATTTAATAATACAAATTATTAAACGTTTGGAAAAGGATGCTACCTTTTAGATCATTTCCTGCAAGTGTCAGTTTTGTTTTCACAAACATGTCATCTGGTCAGAGCTCATTTTAGACCAGGAGGTCCCCAAACTTTTTCTTGGGATGTGGGGCCGGGTCGGTTTGTAGTCTAACAGAAAAAGTGCAACAATCACAGCCTAGACGTAAACATTTATGGTTTTCCATATAGCAACTAAAAATAATTCATTTCTGTAATCTTCATAGAAAAAAAAAATACTAAAACTTTTCAAAAACTATATATATAGCATTACGTGCGATAATACTAGCGTGAATGCTGTAAGATGAAAGTGGCCACTGAAGAGGCTGAAAATGCTGAAATTGATAAATAAAAACACTGAAGCTAATAGCTGAAACCGCTGAAGTTGGCAGTAAGCTAAAATATTAGCTAAGTTCCAAATTATAAAAATTAAAAAACAATCCTAAATGAGAAAAAACAGCTAGTATGTAGTCAAAGTATTAGCTAAACTCCAAATTAGCCCAAAGTTTAATTCAGCCAAAACAGCCTGTGGCTAAAATTTTAGCTAAACCCAAAATTAGGCTAAGAAACAAAAGAAAAAAAAATCTCAATTTTTCCAAAACAGCTATCTAGCCTGTGGCTAAAATATTAGCTAAACTCCAAAATAGCCAAGAAATCCTTGGTAATTGCCAAACCAGCTAGCATAAATAGAGCTGAATATTTTAATAGCTCAATGAGCTAGAGATGTCCAAATAATAATAAAAAAATAAAGAAATAAAGAAAAACGGAATCACTATTGAACAAATAAATATTCAATCCTCTTTCATCATAAAGGAAGGGTGGAATAAAAAGTCACCTTCTATGTGGTTCTCGGTATGCGTTTCTGATAGTGTGTGGGGAGCTGGGCAAAATGTGGAGACGGGCCTGATCCGGCCCGCGGCCTTAGTTTGGGGACCCCTGTTTTAGACAACAGCGAGCCCAAATGAGCAGCCGTTTCAGGTCTTTGGTTCTCTCCCGAGAATGCAGTGTAAATCTTTTTGGATTGCCTCTGAGTGAGAAGGATGTTATCCGGAGCTTGAATCTTCAGAGACCTCTCTTCACACTGTAAAAGGTGGAGACATTTTCCAAATAGCAGAGAGAAGGTCAAATGTGGTGCTTTGAGTGTGCTCAAGCTGTTTCTCCTTCCATCCTTCAGCATATAACTCCTACCCTTCTGCGCCTGATAGACTGCTTGAAAGTGAACACTTTTAAGACCATTTGCCTTATTTCACCCGGCAGACACTGAGCTTTCCCATGGACAGATAGTGGAGACAGATTGAGGGAATCGTAATCATTTAAAATCACCATTGGGAAAAGCTGTAAAGAAGCCGTTCAACCACCCTTAGAAGACACATTATGGACTGATAATTTTCTCAGTACTCCAGTATTTCCTGTTGTTTCAACTTTGACTCTTTGCTCTCCCCTAGACATCAGTTACTTTGAAGGCTGCAAAGGTAAATAACTGATTCAGTCTTATAAGTTCTTTTAGAAACATGAATATTTTCAGTCTGTTTGCTGGTATGGTAAACAGCAGCAGGTCCTAATGTTTAAACATTGAGCATTAGCAGAGAAGGGAATCAGAAGATCTGCAATACTCAAGACTCAGAAGCTCAGCCTTGAGCTGAGAGTTGCTTCAAAGTTCATAATATGGTAAACCTTTTTGAAATGGCTCCACAAACCTGACATGCAGCTGCTTTCTACAGTGACCTCATCAAAATCCCACAGTAAACTATTTAATATTCTGATTAGAAATGTTTGCTAAAATGATAAATAGATGACGAGGAGTACATCAAAAATGTTGTTAGTGGAAAGATCCCAGGCTCACCAAAGTGATCCAGTGGTTCAAACAAGCATGTGAACACTAATAAAGCCAAATGAATACTTGACTAAAAGTTTTTTTTTGTTATTCCACTGACAAACTACAAAGGAGCTTCAGACCAGTCATTGAAAATGATTAATAATGCATCACCCATCCACTACTTTTCTACACATTCTGACCAGCTGACTCTGTTGGTTTTAGTTGTTTGAAACTATACGTTCACTTCCGTCAAGTGGCCACTTTCAATGAAAAGTCTATGTAAACGTGTGTCAGGCTTCTATGTTCAAAACTCTGTTTTTGAGCTCCACACAAAAGTTGTGGCCATTGAACCAGCTTTGAAAGCTAAACCAGGTCCAACTATGACCAAACACAGACTCGGATTTGGTGGTTGCGTATGAATGTTGCTGCTTTAAATTCATGGAAGTGCCTACCATTTGAAAACTGATCATGAAGGAGCAATCAATAACTGTGTTTTGTGGACTGCTGGCATTATATGACACAGAGTATTTCATATATCGGAATAGAGCTGTGAAAGAAAAAGCCAAGAGCAAAGATTCAAGAGATCTTGCACCGCTTTAGCATTTCGCACCAAGCCTCTTCCAACTGATGGTGGTGGACATCCTAGTAAACGGTAAGTGTGTGTATTGGCATGAGTCCGGCGGTACTGTACATATAACAATACACATGTCACGATATAATACATATCCCGATATCACAAGACAGCACCAGAGACAATATTTCACAATTTTTAAACGAATATGACTTAAGTTAAGTACTGCAATTGCATCTTATATTTTATATATTCATGGTGCTTTTCCTTGGCTAAAATAGAAAAAATATTTCCGACATTCAACATTGTCTGTCAATTTGGCAGAGTTTTGGTACCCCACCCAAATTAAAACTACAATAAGTTGTATATGTCCCATTGAGTTTGTAGTTGTTACAGATCAGATTGTGACAACGACTAAACAATTAACTCAAGGTGGTTCTCGTCCAATCTTGTGGTTTTGGTGTCGAACTGCTTAAAGGTGCACCGTGTGGTGTGCTGTTAACTAGGGATCGGCAGTTTATGTGGAAATATAAGTAAGAGCTGGACTACATGTTTGAGATTAAATAATCAATTAAATATTGTATTGGCAGTATTTCAAATTGATGCAAGTGTCACCAAATAAAATATAGCGAAATTTCACAGAATCAATTTTTTTTCCAGCACCCGTAGCAAACATAGAAAAAGGAAAAGAAGAAGCCGCTTCCTGTTTGTCCAGTATGAACAACATTCAAGAATGCACTTTTAGCATATTCTAACTGAATGAGCGCCACATTCCTGTTGTGTAAAGAGACTCGCACTGTCAGATGGCAGAAGTTCACACCACCCTAAACACGCAAGTCTTTGCATGAGATTTCACTTTTTAAGTCAAATCTTTGTTGACAATCAGGAAAGCCTCAAATCTATGCTTTAACACACACATTAATTAGTTTGGTTTTTCTGCCCATAGAAACACTAAATTTTTCCGTCTCTTCTCTGGACCCGAGTGTGTTGTTCAGGCTCGCACTTGTTCCCCAGCAACCAAGCAGTTTTCTCATTTATCAGTGCAGGAGAAGCTTGTTCCTGTCCGCTGCAACAGAACACCATTTAATTTATTAGATGCTTCCCCTCTGCTTTCCTCTGTCATGAAGGCTTTTCATTTTGTTCTGCGAGGCAGCAAGAGATAGCTATTCATTTTTAGACTTTCACTATCAGTCATAAATGCAAGAAGCTACAAATGTATTGCACTAAATAACAATACTAAAATCATGTAAAAATACTAATTTTCCTATTAAAAAAAAAAAAAATTAAACATGGTCAACCTGAAGACTCAACAGAACAAACGAATGTGGGAAGTTAAGGCAAATGTCAGGATGACTTTGATGACAGGAATCATGAATCACGGCCAAATTATTTTCTATTTGACATTGAAAACAAGAAATCTGAAACAAGCTTTTCACCTGTAATCTTAAAAAAAAACTTTTGTCTTTCTAACTAAAAGACTAAATGAGAAACATCAGGACAGGCTGAAATACATATTTTTACAGATTTCAAGATTAAAGCTGTGAATCTGTCATGCTCTCCTGCCTGACCTCCAGCAGCTGTTGCCTATTAGGTCATCGTTACACTCTCTCCCATCCTCATCAGCCTCATTACTCTCACCTGCTCTGAACTGCAATCATTCCTCTGCTTCACTGCCAGCCTGTTGTAACTCGCACCACGGTCAAGCTCAGTTCTTGTGTTGTTGCATCCTTGCTGCTTACCCTGTTTCTGTTTTTGGGCTTGGATCTGCCTCTGAAATTCTACAGTCTTCTGACATTTGTTCATGTTTGCTGAATCACCTCACCATAACCTGGCCACCATCTTTCATTAACCTGAAAGTGTTGTCAGCCTCCAATCTTACTAGAGGAAATACGCCAAAATATGCCAAATTACGCCACAATATGCCCATATTAAGAAAGGCTGTGGTTCTGCAATGAGATGTTGGGCTTAAGCTAATAAGGAAGTTTTAAATTGGCCCCATACATACTAGTGTGTCATATTAAGGCCCAAAAGGAGACCAACACAGGGGAAAAAAGATTGAAAAAGTAGTCATTTCCAAATAAAAATATTACCATAAGGTAGTGGACTTGGCAGTACAATTAAACACAAAAATGCAAATTTTAAGATATTATAGGTGTATTTATGTAAGTGCTTATTTGACAAGTGGCCCCTGTGGTTTAGGCTTTTTCCAAGATCCTGTTGAAGCATCCATCCTGCAGGATGAATTCACCACAGCGCTGACATTATTTGTGTTCTCCCATTTCTTCAGCAAGTTGTAAGAAACACCTTCTGTCTTACCGTCTGCTGCTCCCAGCTTTAAACCCCCCAAAAGACACGAAGCAGTGCCTGAATTCACGTCACTGTAAATGCAGGAAAAACATGCAGGTGTGCACCAAACAAGGTTGTCAGGAATAAAAAGTATGTTCCTCTCCCGCGTTGTTTGGATCCCAACGGTGAAAAATGTACTTTTCATTCTGAGGATTAGATCTCTGTTTGGTCTGTGGGATTTGTTGATGTTCAGGAAAACAGAATGCCAGCAGCTCTATCTATTTTAATGCAAGATAAATTTTTTGGAGGGAAAAAAAAAATCGAGGTAGGAACTACGGGTTGCTGTCCAGTATGTATTTTTCAGGTTGAGGGAAAATTAAAGGGAGGAGCAGCATAGAAGAAGGGAAGAGCAGGGAATAAGGATGACGACTCTGGATTATATCTTCAGGTTTTTGGGAAAACAAGGTAAAATAGAGCTACTTGTATAGAGAAGTCTACTTAGCTCCACAGTGGGACACAAGTTACATCCATACCCTCCTTGGCAATGGACTTCCTCTGCAAGGACCACAGCGATTCTTCCTCTCAAATTGCCATTCAACTGAAAGGAGGACCGTGCTGCTTCTCTCCTGCAGCTTCAGCACTATAGTGGGTTGTTCATGATGCATCTCATCACAGTTTTCATCACTGCTGCTTCTATCATCTGTCACCTCATTGCTGCTGATTTGATCACCTATTTTGAAAAAAATGATTAAATTTACAAAACAGCAGCATTTTCATCTATTTAATGTACATATATAGATAGTCCTTCATTCACCCCATGTGGGGAAATTCCAGGGTTACAGCAGCATTATAAATAGAAAAGGTCAGGCAATAAAAAAAAACAGGAAAAATTAGACAATTTACATATTTACAAAGAAAACAAAGTTATAGTGTGGACAACAATAGAAAATAAAGAGGAAGAAATTGCACCGTGGATATGAGAAATATACTGAAATTGCACAATATATTTTTAAAGTGACATAAAAACCACAAACAAACTAAATCTCTGCACATGATTTTGCAACCACCTGCTAGTCCAGGAGGGGATTTTTCATCACTTTCCTTGTGGTCACAGAGACATCTGTCCTCACTCTCCACAGGTGTGGTGCTGCTACCATGGTCCTCGTGCAGCTTTTCAATAGAGTGAATCCACATTCACTGTTGAAACATGAAGGAAAAAAAAAATTGACATGTGTACCTCTGAAATATTTCTAAAATGACCAAAAAAACTTTGTGGATATTTTTTATCTTTGCAAAACTTACCTTTAATCTGACAATTTTATGAGATTGTTGGGTAAAAAAAGATGCTTCAGCGCAGTGCAGTCTATGTAAACAAGAACGTGATGGTGCTCTGCCTCCAAATATTCCTACAATAAACTAATACTTGAAAAAGCTTTCTATGCATATCTTGAAAGTAAGTGGAGAAATACAGATGGTATTTTGGGGAACCTTTGAAACCAGTTTGAGGCGAGAACACCTCAATCGGCACCAAGAGGGTTTGTAGACCAGGAGTGTCAAAACATGTGACCGAATCCAGCTCGCCAGATGATTTAAAGATCAGTCATAAAGAGAATAAAATACAAGGATGTTGAGGGAAAAAAATCAAGTTTTTAGCCCATTCCTGTGGCAAGTTATGGTTCTTTAAAGAAAAGTGTAATTCCACCACTAGGGAGCAAAGGAAAAGCAAGTCATCATGACAAGAGATCCAGAAATTAGCAGCATATTTTATATGCAAGACCAACATCTGGGCAAGTTACATTTTAATTCAGTGTAATTTTTCGTCGATTTGTACATTTACATTTTAGGCAAGATGTGTATTTTTTTCCTTAGTCCCTTCTTAAGTTTACATTTGGGATTCCTTCAGTGCCAGATGTAAAATATTCAGTGTGTATAAGATTATAGAGACCTTTTTTTGTGAAATACATTTTATTGGAAATCTCTGTGAATGAATGTGTAATAATAAGTGATTAGGCTACTAGATTGTTTGAAGTATTTTTTACTACTGAAAAAAAAAAGCCTATTTTGCTATTGTGTTCATGGTCCGGCCCACTTGAGACGGATTGAATGTTGCCTCTGGACCAAAATGAGTTTGACACCCCTGTTGTAGACTCAAATCTTAGGGTGGTAAAGTTTTTTGCAGGGGGGCTTCAACAAAACTTCTTCCACCTGTAGGTGAACGGTAGAAGAAGAAAAAGAAGAAAACACCCCACCCATTTGATTCGATTCACCAGAGCCTGGATCAACTTAATTCCATCTTTTTCCTATTTTTTTCATCCTCTCAATTCAATTTGATTCAATTTAATTTTAAGGTCATACAGCTTACACATTTAAACACATTTGTTTAGAAATACATTGCATATATGTTTTGAAGACATTCATAGATACAGTTCACATACTGTAAAATGTATTAGTGAAATAATGAGAATGTTAATAGCATAGAGTGTTACATGGATTCTCAAAAGGAGAAGCTCTAACTAAAATGTATTGCATTTCATTGGTTACTCTGTGGAGCTTGTGCTACAGAAGTACATTTTCTTCCCAAAAGAATAAACAAAGAAAGAGCAAAAAAATTGCTTTAGACTTCAAATAGTTACTTTAAAAAAATGTTACCTTAAGAGTTTGGAAAATTCATGCCTATGAGTTTAAAAAGATGTTCATTTAGTCAGCGGTGTATGTTTACGTTGAGCGAGCGTTACCGTTAGCTGTCCAGTAAACGTTAGCATCAAACTAGCAGATTGATCTCTATTTTAATGGATTGATTATTGATCTATTAAGCTCAAATTGATTTTATCAACCCAGCTCTATCAAGAACCCACATTTGCTGATGCAACCACATCCCCGATCTGTGCATAGCTTCATAGACACTTCATGGAGAATCTCTAACTTGAAACCGATTTCACTCTAGTAAACACGCTGTTTCCTTCCCTGAAGACGCTCTGATGTTTACACCATTTTTCATGGGTTTCCATCTCTGGAATAAGAACTATTCTGAATGACAGTCACTGCCAGGCTTTTAATTAATCCATAATCACTGGCTGAGTGAAAACCATGAAACATATGGTGCTTCTGGCTGCTCTCGACACATTGAGCTTTTGTTTTAAATCATTTCAGTTTGGTAATTGAAGCATTACGGTGTTCTGTGAGCCGTGACCGCTACCTGTGGTTTTCTTTTTAATTACCCAGCGGTGCAGTTTCGTTCGTCAGCATTATCCTTCACCAAACCTGTAATTCACGTCCAAGGCTAGGCGAGGGATGAAAGCAGCGGGGTGAGTAAACCCGACAGCCAACAGAGTCAACGCCATTAACTGACAGCTCCAACCGCTGCGATCCACCAAAGCCAGGACCTCCCGATGGCCGTGATGCCCCAGCTGATACGTGAAACTCCTCTAGCTGTCACCTGCTGGGGCTGCTGTGTCAAACCAAACTGGTTTTTAGCTATAGAACCTTAAAGTCTGAAGAAGGAGAAGACATTTAGTGACATTTTCAGCTAATATTTAATGCATGTGATGGTCAGCGCCATCAGGCTTTTCCCCACAACCAAAACACGTTTCATAGCTGAGTAGCCTTAAGAAAAAATGTGAGTTTGTGGCTCTTTTTCTGTGTGTGGACCTATAATAGACTGGAATTTTTTTGAAGGTGTTCCCTGAAGCCATGTTAGAAGGGATGTGCAGTGAATATTTTAATAGGACGTAGAGGATGGATAGATTTCATGCACGTTGTTTGAACATACCTGTTTATAGTATTAGACTATGTTAATTTCAATTCAATTTCATTCAGTTTTATTTATATAGCCCAATATCATTATGCAATAGTTGTCTTACCAGTAACTGTACAAAGACATAAAGTCAGTCATAAAATATAAACAGTAGCTGGCTGCTAAACTAAACTAAGTTAACTTGGCATCCCTGCCCTTAGGAAAAACAACTCCTAAAAAAAGCAATTTTTGGAAAAAGAAAAATAAGAAGCCTCAGGGATGCCCACATGAAGGAGGGATCCTCTCCCAGGACGGACAGCCGATGTACCAGGATTCCACTGGGGGAAAGTCTGTGCCAAAAGCAACATTTACAAGGACAGAAATGAAACAGGAATATTACCTACATTTACATAATGTGTGAAAAGTATTGAAGAGTTAATTAACTAAACACAGAAACTAATTCATGGGTCCCTGAGCAAGACTAAGCTGCCGGTTTTGACCCCACATTGCATTCGACTCTTAAATGACCCTGGATACATTTCATTCCTTGTAGAGAGGGTTTCTTTTTCTTTTTTTTTTAATGACTATGGAAGCTGTGGAAAGACCTTGTCACTTTAATAAAGCTGGTAATGTTTATTGTAATTTACTCCCATCACATTATGGCTATTTCTAGGAAATCTAGTTAGAGATTCAAAAGGTTTTCTCAATCTGTCTTAAAAACCAACTCAGATGAAATTGAGTCGCATGTGTAATCTGAACATGGTAACATTATAACATGTAAAATTAATTTGGTATATAACCTATAACTGTTTGTCATATATTCTTCCCTTTTCCACCAGCAGGAGGAGTTTACTTAACTAAACCCAAGTCCTTTTTTTTCTTATGAAATTATTCAGGAATTCTTTCTATAAACTGGGCATAAGTGGTGAAATTATTAGTTTTAGGAGTTTGGAAAATGTGTTCAAAATTTTAGTTTATTTAAACATAAACAATAAGCTGTTAGTGAAAACACCTGAAGGGTAAATTGTGTCAAGAGTGTTATCATTACATTTCTCTGCATGGGTGCTGTTTAAACAGATTTATTGCACAAATTAGACTTTTTATATTTATATTTCTCTGTAAAATCATCAGTTATTAATTTATTTTGTAGTTTCTGTTCATTGGGTTGACTTTACTTTTATTTTTTTGCCAATTTTATTGAGACTCTCCAGTTTCTAGTATTTACTTTTTTCTAAATAGTTTCCAGTCAGGTACAACATGCACCTAAGAGTGTCCTTAGCCCTTGGATGAGCCAGAATCAACACTTATTTGCATTATTTCCTGGAGTTTGACTTAGAAAAACAAATTACTGTCACTTATGTAGAAAGAAAAATCCACAAATTATGATAAGTTATTCTTGCTTCTTGATTTTTGTTTCAAAAGCTCATTTTTTTTGTGTATGAGTTTGGGTTTAGTTTTATTCTCATCCTCTCCCCATTTTGCTCAACATTTTTGTTTGTAATATGCTTAAAGCTTACATTTACCAAAATGGTTTCAATAAATCCTGGCAGGCTTTCCGTACATCACTGAAGCCGACGGTTCCTCTGTACTGCAGCCACATCACCTGTGTTCACCTGAACCCTCACACCGCTTTAAACTTGTTCTGTATCCTTGATTTACTTTGTGCACTGGGCTTAGTATGTGTTTTTCTGCTCTCTGCTCAGATAATCTCTCAGAGGGTGGCCGCATTTTTTTTTCCATCGACTAGCCAGGAGGTGAGAATCCTACAGGCAAGTAGAGCTTCCCTATTATTCGCCCACACAGCCACCAGCAAGAGAAAAACAACCCTCAGAATGCATGTGAGGAAAATTAGAAACAGCCCATCAGTGCGCCCTGGAGGATTTTTTTTTTTTTTTTTTTTTAAAGACAAGAAATGGGACCAAAAAAGTAGTTTTTTTTTTCAAATTATTTCCTTTTGACTTATTCAAAATTACATTAAAATACAATTTATTAGTAATAAAAAATACTGAAGTAATCTACTGCCGATGTAATGTTTGCTGCTGAGGTTAGAAATTGTTTTGGCTCGTTGGAGTTTGTGGAGGAAATGTTGAGGAATAGTAACAAGGAGAGCTCAATCTTCCCTTTGGCACCATGTTTGAGAAGCAAAGTTTTCAGAGTTGATGCTTAGTTGTTTTCGCACCAATCGCCAAGGGCCTCAAGATAATAAGGAAGTCCAGTGAAGATAGATTTCCCAGCACTGTTTTTATTGGATCTTACTACATCAATTTACAGGCACTTATAGGACTGGAGCCCAGTCTATATTTAGCCAATAAAATGTTTGTTTTTTTAGAGAAGCATATGCAAGAGGGAGAGACAGGAAAGCTCTAGTAGAACTTACAGGCAACATTGGAGGGTTGTAAAAATTAGGAATAAGGTAAGGTCTACACCAGGTGCCATTCACACCAGCAGGTCTGTGATTCTTCTAGTCTGCCCCATTCATCCATCTATCTATTTTATTAACCCGCTACATCCCTTTTGGGGTAACAGGGTTAGCCGGAGCCTGTCCCAGTTACTGTTTAGCAAAGGCGGTTCGATGCATAAAGGTTTCAACTACTTTTTGGCGATATTATGCAGTTTGATTATTTTACCCAAAACGCTCAAAATATTCAATTTTTTTAAATCCGTATGGCATTAAAATCTATAAATAATAATGCATGGAATTTGACAGAGACATTTATTCAGGTGTTGACATGGTAATGATTGGACGTCTTTTTGTTTGTATTACATGTACATAAAAAGACAGAAAAAAACAACAAAAAATAGAAATTTAGAGGCTTGGAAAATAGTTAAATTAAATTGGGAAATAGTTTAAAAGTAAAAACAGACACCTCTTACATTTAAAAAAAAAATTACTTACTTTCATTGTTATTCTACAGAGTTTCTCTTTTGAGTTACTGTAATTCCCGAACTGACCGCCAGGTGGCAGCGCAGCGCGCAGTGGAATAGAGGCGCACCAGAGGAATAAATGCCCTTGATGAAATGCTACAAGCATATCACATGTGTTCTGCCTCTCTGTTCCAACTAACAGGTTATTAAGCACTAAATGTAAAAAGTAATGAGCAACCATTTTGCCTGAAGGTCTAAAAGACAACGGGGGTTAACGTAGTTCAAGTTGAAACGTTTATCTTGAGGAATTTGGCAATGTGTGTTGTCAAGTGTTGAAAGCTAACTTGCTAACGCTAGCAGCGTTTTTCTGGGAATAGAAAATGATAGAAGCTAGTTTTAAACAGGACAAATATGCAGGGAACTTTTATATATTTATGTTGAATTCTTTATGAAATATTTTCATCCACAATAACATTATCTGGGATTTTATGTTACTGAACATTTTGTTTGGTTCAATATCAAATAGCAGTAATGTTATTAAGTAATTATTTTTAAATAGACAACATTTTTGTTTTAATTCATGTACATTTTTATTTAATTAAAAGAATTACCATTTTTTTTTGACAAATGAAACAAAAAAGAAACATATCTGAGATTTATATTTTGGTTAAAATACAGAGTTTAAAATTATTTCATACAAACATTGTTGTTACCAAGTTCTGTTCACATTGAGAACAGATTTAAGTGCAATAAGCATGACTGCATGTTGTTGACAGAATCGGAGAGAAGGCTTCATGAAAGACTGATTATTATTTAGAAGATAATGGATACTTTGCTTATTTGAGGTCATGTCATGGTTATGTGGATTTTGGAATATGTTAATATTGTGACTGAAGAATAAATCCTCTTGATGAAATGCTACAAGCATATCAAAACCTCTCTGTTCCAACTAACAGACCACATGCCCTCTGAGCCACGGCTTAGAGGAGCAACAGAAACGTAACTGCAGAAATCAATTATTTACTTTTTGATTAGTTTTATACCTTTTAACTAACATAGTCTTCATCTGTGGTTTTCAAAAGATACTGCAGTTGCTCGATCATTTTGATAAGTATCTGCTTCTTAAATCCCTAACCGATACTGTTCAAACAATTATTCGATATGTATCTAATATCTTTCACATCACTACTTAAGACATTTTAGAGCAGGAGTGTCCAAACTTTTTGCAAAGGGAGCCAGATTTGGTGTGAAGCCAACCATTCGGATGGAATTTGGAACTATTTTAAAAAGATTAAATACAGTTTAACAAACATTTTTATTGCAGTGGGATTTTATTTCTTTACATAGAAAACATCGAAACACATTTGAACCAAAATGGCTGTATAAAGTCCACATTTGAGGGCTAGAAATAAAGTATGTCTAGGAAAAAGTGATTAATTGATATTAAATTTTACATTTTATGCACCATTAAATGCTTAATGTGATCCTAAATTTGATTAGTTTAAACAGGAACAGATGCTTTCAGTACCAATCACTCTAGTTTTAATCACACACACAAACTGCAATTTTAGAATTTATTCTTCTTAGAAGACTGAACAAATAACTTCCCTAATGTGATGGAGAAGGCTGAGATCTTAATTGCATCAGAAAGGCCAGATCGGAAAAAAAAGAATGCCAGATCTGGTTCAAAGACTGTAGGTTTGATGCACAAGGAGAGTCACTTTGTCTTGTCCTCACATTATCCTTTTTAAAATTCATAACAGAGAATGTCTTCTCGCATAAGTATGTCGGAGAAACTGTCCTCTCAAAAAATTAGCCGTGTCGGACGTGCCCATGCTTTCACAGCAGGCTATAAAAAAAAAAAAAAAAAAGAAACCTCAACTCCACTCCTTTTGCATCCAACTGTCTCTATCAGATGAAATGTCTTCAATTCTCTGGACCACAGTGTTCCAGACAAACATTACTGAACTCTTGCTTCTTTTCACGACAAATGTTCTCTACATCTCTCATCATGCAGTCTTTAATAAGTTCCCCGTCGGTAAAAGAATTTTCAGTGCTTTTGCGATCAGTGTTGCTCTTACCTCATTTGCTCTTTTGTGTCGTTTTCATATGACTCACGGATAGGCCTGCTTGTGAGAAAAACACTGCTGTGCCATTAAAACACTTTCCTGTTGTATCAATTTTAGTTTGTCAAAGTTAGCATGTGCACGTTCACTTGAGGCAAAACCGTTACAAATTTCCATTCCAAATAAATCTGCCAAACTTTTAAAAACTCCACTCCAAAGTAACTCTAAAAACCCATTACATGTTTCACAACTAGATTCTGGACAAAAACAATATTATTTAGTCATCATTAACTGAAAACAGTGAAGAAAGAATTACTAGAGTGATTTATTAATATTTTAATGAACTTAACAAAAATAACAAATCTTTCTGCTGTTTAATATTTGTCAAAAAGTCACCATCAGGAGTATTAACTTAAAAG
Organism: Oryzias javanicus; assembly: GCA_003999625.1. Taxonomy (NCBI): domain Eukaryota; kingdom Metazoa; phylum Chordata; class Actinopteri; order Beloniformes; family Adrianichthyidae; genus Oryzias; species Oryzias javanicus. The sequence continues at coordinate 13,933,105 of CM012447.1, forward strand.
GTAAAAAATCTGATTTAGCCATACCCTCATTGCAGGGACATACCATCTTTGGGTTATACCATTCTGCTCATACCCATCATCTTCCCAGTGTTTTTATTTTTTGTCATAATCATGCTGTTTTAGCCCCCCCCAAAAATCAGTAGTTTTCTAGGACATAGTCATTAAAAATTCACCTCTGAGTTGTGGGCGGACCGTTAAGGTGGAGCAACACCGGCCCCTTTTCCCATTTGGTGAGAACTCTGTTTACAAACTTTCCTGCTAGCTCACAACTCCTCACATCCCAAACCTAAGATTAGTGGTGCAACAAAACTGGCTAGCAATACTGGAGCTATCAAGCTGTAGAATTTGAGCCAGTTGCCATCTTAGATTAGGGAAACATTTAATTCTGGCTGGAGTTTCCACTCAGTTACAAGATCGGTTACGTGGCCTTAAACTTGTTCCAAGCTGTGGTGTAGCACTAATTCGGCTCAAATTCATTATCTTTTTTTTCTTTTTCATCTTATTTCTGTATCATTCTTTGATAAACACAATCTGCACAAATTGTATTATTTTTTGTTTTTTTATTAATAACTACATTTTGATTTTGTTTTTAAATCATTCTTTGGTACATACAATCTTCACTGATTGTCTTTTTTTTAATGAGAATGTTTATATTTTTTCCGCATTAGCAAATGAAGATGTTTTACTTATTACTTCATGAATTATTATAATTCTTTGCAAACAATCTGCACAAGTATTGTCAATGAGAATATTAGATTATTGTTACTGATTAACATGAGTTCCAATGATATCAATGATGTCAATGATCCTTAATAACCTGAATCTATTAATATTTGATATTAAGTCCTGAACCGGATATTGATAATGTAGAGAAAATGGTATGGTCGAGTCGGGGTGGGATTATATAAGTTCGCTTCCTTCCACTCCGTTTCAGTAGATCTACTTATGATTGATTATGTGATATTATTTCATGTATTATATCCTGATTGCTTGAAATAAACCATTTCATTCATTTATTCATTCATTCATTCATTCATTCATTCATTCATTCATTCATTCATTCATTCATTAAGTTAAGCCTTGCTTCCACTAAGCAGTTTTATTCAAGGTGTAAAGCGCTACCATGTCATTGCATCATTGTAATGCGACAACTAAAAAACAATGACAATGGAGGTCATCCAGCAGCTCGTCTTTTTATTTCTTTTTACTTTTGACGTCAAAACTTTGGATAAATGTTTCTCGACACAATGACCAGATCCATACTGCACCAGAATCCACTGAAAAATCTGCAAGCTAGCCTTGATATGATTGTTGTATTTATGTCTCCTCACAGCAGCTAAACAAAGAACACTTTTGGGTTGAACTCAAACAGATTGTTTGATATGAAGAGGTCTATAAAAACAGCCTCTGGAGACTTAAGGAACAGACAAACCGTCCATTGTTGCAGAGCAAGGTTTATGCCTTTGTTATAAGAACCATTGGGACAAAAGGTATGCTTTAACTGTAAGGGATACAGCATCGCTAAAAGATAGATGGCGTGTATTCTGCTGTGGCTGAACCACATCAGTCACAGCACTCCACAGAAAATCCACTTTATTTCTGAAGTAAACATGTGCAAACTTTGAGGAAATTCACAACGTTTTCCTAAAATGACTCTAAGATTTTGTTTTCACTAATATGTCAGGTATAAACAACATACTGGTACTGCCCATGCATATGTGTGTCTGATGCAATACTTTTCTGTTTACAAACGTAACATTTTTTTACACATCTGGCCCTTCCATCAATCCTAGAGGTAAGGTAAGGCATCGTGCTTAAGGCTGTATCACTACATTCTATGGGTTTGTCCTCCTTGTTTAATAAAGGATCAGAATAAGCAGCACCATGGGGAATAAAAGTATATTATTTGCATCACATCAAAGACAAAAAGATCCTTACTGAAAAAAATACAGAAAACCTTTTTCATTTTTCTCAGTTTTTCTTTGCCTTCTGCCTGCAGCAGGAAATCCTTTCCTCTTTCTCAGCAGGTAGAGCAGATGGGGTCTCCTGTTGATTTGTTCCTGGCCTCTGGGGCCTAATTGAAAGTCCCACCGAAATGATCAAAATCGTGAGTCAATTTTTATTTTATTTGGTGTCATGCATATAATTTCCAATTTTTCACACACACAAACAAATAAAAAAAATCTTGTTAGATCTGATGGTATAAAAATGATATTGAAGTTTGTGTTTGCATCCTTGCATAACTGTTCATTCATTTGGATTTAATCATTTCATGGAAGAGAATTGTATTTCATAAATTTAATAAACTTTACACTGTAAATATATACATATGGAAACAGAAATATGTTTCCAACTAATTTTGTAAACCAGGAACTTTTTGTCTGTTCCACATTATTTTTTTCCATATTTATTTTGAGCTTGAGCACACATATATACTTCATATATACACATTTATACACTTTATTGTGTTAATACGCACACACACATTTCAACACTTGTATGTTGGTAATTCACTTATTATTTTGTGTGTGTGGGGGTGTGCGTGTGTGTGTGTGTGTGTGTACAGTTACATTATTTTTCCAGTTCAAAAAGGGGACGGAATGAAGAGAGAAATTTTCTTTATTCCCACCCCTTGAGTATCTTGACTATGGTATGGCAGTTTATATATTATTTACTGGTATGTTAAGATCATTGAAGCACTTTTCATGGATATCCAATGTCCGAGTATTAACATAAATATTCCCTTAAAATAATACATTGTGTAGATATACTATTTATTTGTTTATTTATATGGGTCCCATTAGCTGAGTGCTATTGCCTTCAGCTTGTCTTCCTGGGCCCATTAAAAACAGAAATCACAATACACACAGAACATTAGATTAAACAATCTAATACAATTCCAGCATAAGCACAATTTTACACAGGTAATTACCATTTCATTTACAGCATAAACCTTATGTTCTATAATCCTACAGGCATTTTAGAGATGTTCAGAATATGCTGCCATCATTAAATATCATTAAATACGTGACACTTTATCTTGTATTTGAACTGTAACTTATTTTCTTTGGAAAACCATTCTAAAATGAAATTGCTCGGTAAATGACAGTTTTCTTCATACAATTAGATTTGGGAAATGGAGTTAATATATGCCCACTTTTTGCAGTTCTAGTACTGTGCTTCAATCCCAAAGTTTCTCTTTGACGAGTAAAATAATTTGTGACTGATTTTAATCAGACATAAAAAAAACATTTTAAAACTTCCTGTAGTTTGACAACATGATCTTCAGTGTTTTCCGCTTCTTAAATATCCAAACATTAATTTTTTGTCAGTTTTTATCTTTCTCAACCATCTGTTGTTTTGCAGCGCTCTGTCTGTCATAAGCAGACTTATTATTTTTGCCTCAACTGTTTCTTTTTTTTCCTATCAAAAGTACATCTTTAATATTTTTTTTTGATCATGACATTTAGGCTGATATGTTTCACTTTCTGGCAAATAAAGGCCATAAAAAAAAAATATTGCTTTAAAATGTACCTCTTTTTATACCAGATATAGGGCTTAACGTGTGTAGAACTGCAATTAAGCAGAAATATAAAATAGGAAAGGCAGATAAATAAACTGCACAGATGGCGACATCGAGACAGACTTGAAAACACAAAACAAATACTAATATGGAAGTAGACACTGATAGAGGTGACTACACTACATACAAAACTGGAAAACAGTTCAATCAAGAAAATAACTTGCTGTAGACCCCACAGGGATCCAAACCCACACATTTAGTAAAGAAACCTCAATCAGCGACAAAGCTTGGTTCTTTGAAAATGTCCACAAATGAAGTTCCAAAGAGCTTACGCATAAATATGCAGATTACTACTTCAAATGCAAGAAAAATACGCACACAGATCTTCAACATAAATTCATAAATTTAAACATATTTAATGTTTATGTTGATGAAAATTTAGGCTAGTTTCCTTATTTATTTATTTTTGGCGTCGGTGTTTAGTTGTTTTGTACAAAAAAAACCTAAAGCATTTGGTTTAATGTTACGATTTTTAAAAATTGTAAATATTGCTACAGATTAAACGGTAGCACAGATACAATTTAGCATAGACATATAATACTTACATAAACTTTATTTCTAACATATATATGTACATCTTAAAGAATTTGACCCTAATTTTTTATATTATAACTAAAGCTTTGCTCAATGAAACCATAAAGAAGTCATTAAAGAATAAAATAGATTTTTTTAAAACTGTTAACAACTGACTTGCATGCATAGATTTTTGGGATAATTCTGTTAATGTAGCCTCTGGACACAGTTGACCTTCGTCATCCACAGTTGAAGAGTGACATAAGATAATAACAGGTACTAACGTTTAAACGAAATATGACCATAATAGCAATAAATTAGAGCTATCGTGAGTTTTAGCATTTTAAATCCTATTCTTTTTATGCTATCATTATGCTGTAATTAAGCATGAAATAATGTTAGAATGAAGCTGTTGTGACACTTTTTTTTTTTCAATTTAGGACAATCTTTCGGGAACGTTTATGCGGTAGGACGTGCTGTCACCACTAAATCCCACTTCTATTGCGTAGGAGTTGTTTGCTTTGCTTTGGAAAATGGGATTTGCACTGGTCAGAGCTTCATCCATCATTACAGGCACACATAACGCACTGCAGCTGTGCGTCTGATTGCTTTTTCTCTTAGTGAGTCTTTCTTTCTTTTTTTTTTTTTGGGGTGTGTGGCAGAGATCCAGAACTTTTTAAACAAAGCTGTGATCACACCTCAGTGCCCACCATTTACTCTCACATCCCTGCAGCAAGCAAATATTGAACTAAACAAATGTTGACTGCACGGCTACAGATCTTTTTACTTTGTCCAACACGACATACTGAATGTAGGATTTGGTTGTTGTAGGACACACAGCACTGCACATGTTATTTCTCTTTAAAATTCATGAAGGTTTTACTGTATAGACCTGGTGTGTCATATTTTGACTTCCTACTTTAAAATATGCTCTTTAAGTTGATGAAAATTGCTTAAAGAAAATGCCGTTCTTGAGCTAAAATGCTGACATTTAAGTGGTTGAATCATCTTAACCTCGTGTAACTCGTCATTCCAGAAACTGCAAAACCTTTAAGGAGTTCACTCAAATTGTAATACAGAAAATGTTGCTTAAAATCATGTTTTTAACTATTTTAATTTATTTGATATATTTTAATGCAAATGTGATTATAAGATGTGTCAGCTGCTGTTATCTATAATTAATCAATTTCCTTAGCTTTTAGCTGAAATATCATTCAAGCATGAGTGATGTGACACACAGGCCAATAATAATTCCTTTTTCCAGCAATAATATCTATCAAATGACAGCAGCCAATGAAAAAAGACCTCATGTTTCCAGACGACCTCTTCCTGGTCGTCTCATCTGTGAAGATACTGAAGTACTTCCAGATCAGCTGTAATATATCATCTCAATGGGACATGCGTGTAAAGTCTCAGACAATGATTATCTTGTAACTCAAGCCTTCTCAGAAATCTGCTTCTTTTTCAGTACAGTACTCACAGGGTGTTTTAGTGGTATTTATTTACATTGTACTTTTTTGTACTCACTAGTTACTTCTAGGGTATTTATGTTGTACTCCGTAAAACCATATAAATACACAGGAGTACTCAGAACTTTCTGTGTATTATTGTTCACACTTTTGTGGCACCTACTAGATATTCATATTATACTTACTGTGTATTAACAGGGTACTTTTTAATGGGAACTAATAGGTACTTACATAGTACTTTTTTGTACCTACTCATAATTACTGTGTATTTATATGGTACTATTTGGTTCATACTTTTGTTGTACCCACTGGGCAGTTATATTACTCTTGCAGGGTTCTTACATGGTACTTTATTGTACCTACTCAGTACTTGCTGTGTTTTAATGAGGCAGTATTTGAATCATAATTATGTGGTACTTCCTGGGCATTTAGATTATACCTACTTGGTATTTACACTGTACTTTTTAATGGGACCTATTCGATACTTATATGGTATTTTTTTGTGCCTAGTCGATATTATCTTATGGATTATCTTGTTATGTTTACTTGGTATTTATGCCGTACTCACTGGGTTTTTACATAATACCTACTGGGTAGTCACACGTCCTGTTAAAGTGTCTTTTGTAGTACTTACCACATGAAGGAACAAGGTAAATACAAATAAAGTACCTTAAATTAAAAAAAAATATAAATATATATATATTTTTTTCCTAATTGTATGTTTTACATTATTATGTGTAGCAAGATAGTAGGTGAACAGAAACTACCTAAAGTAAAAAATACCTCAATTATACTTTCTACTTCCTTGGTGAGTTTATGTGTGTTTCATGGTACTCACCATATGTAAGAAGATGGGTACTTATTGTTTTTTTGTGGTACTTACTATTAATGAGAGCTGGGTAAGTACACAGAAAGTACCATTTATTGTATGTAAATTGTACTTAAGTTATAGGGTGTTTTGTGGTACTTACTTATTAAAAAGAGAGACTTCCTCTTAAGTACAGGAACGTGGGCTATTGTAAAAGAAAGTCAGCCCTATTTCCACTCTACTACAAGGTACTTGCAGTGGGTATATTCACATGAGTACTACTTGGTTTTTACCACTTAAGTAAGGTGCAACTGGACAATTAAAGAGCAGAAATCTTAAGGAAACCTCTGGAAAGAGCCTAATTTGAGTTTGATTAAATTGCTGCAATTAAGACTGAATAAAAACAACATTTTTCATCCTGAGTTGGAGAATTACAGTTAAAAGTTTCAATAGTGAGTTCAGTTTTTTAACTCTCAGCGGCTGCAGCTGGTGACTCTGCTCCTCCCACAAACAGACTTTTGCACTCGCTGCTGCAGATAATACTACAACACTTTCAATATTTACATATTTTGCTCATAATTATAAAAGCTAAATTAGAATAGAATTTGCTACAAAGACATTTTAAATTTAAGTCCTTCTCTGCTGAACTCAAATCTGCTGTTGGCCAACACCAGGACACGGTTTATACCAAATAAAGCTGGTGCCTTGTTTCTTTTGAGTGCCTTCTCATGCTTCAGATTTGCTCGAACAGCTATTTTCACGTACTTTCCTATAAATAAATGATAGTTGCTGATCTGCACCTGTGTGAATAAATGAAATATCGCTCTAGTCTCAGCCTGTGGGGTTGCAGGACTTTCATCCCATCACAAACCCAGCACGCTGCACGACCATCAGATAAAGCGTTGAAAGAAGCTCGTGTGTTTCCTGAGAGAGGGACAGATAACTCCCATAGAACCATACCAGGATGAATCAAACTCCTGCTCCGCCGTTGATGGGCTGCTGTTGTGGAAGAGCTTTATCTTATTCTGATGATAAGGATGCATAAATAAACATACTTTAAAGGGTTCAAGGTGTTTGAAACAAACATGGAATGTCCTTTGCAGGAGGAAAAGGCTTTTACAGTCGTTTTCTATAAAAGATCAATTACATTTTCATTTCTCGACTTTCCTTCACCCTTTCTCAAGTCCTTGCTGGTTTTTTGCTTTCCTTTTTATGTTTTTAATTCATTTATGTGTCTTATAGCTGATGTTATGTTTTACTTTTTGCTTAAGGACAAAAATGGAGGATTTAAAAACTGAATTAATGATGTCTGAGTATCAAAAACTTGGAACAGATTGAGTTTGTCCTCCAGACGTGCATTTTGGAGAAAGGTCAAAAAGTTATTACAATTACAATGAAAAGCTCCCGATTTTGGAAAAACTGATACTTATGGAAAAAGTTTCCAATTATGCGTTTTCACATTTTACAACATTTCAATAATCTTTTAATGTGTTGATGACAATTAAAACACAGAATAAAAGCATCAATGATATACTGTATTTTCTGAAATATAAGACGCAATAGCAAAAAGTGTCTAATCAAGAAGAAGAAAACCACATATAGTCACTCTGGACTATAAGTCACACTTTTGGGATAAAAATCTGAAGTTTCAGAACAAATCTGCCAAGCCTAGCGAAGCTAAAATAAAAAATAAAATAAATACAGTCATACTAATTTTTTGATCTGTATAAGAAAAATATCAAATTTTAAGAGGAAAACAATCAGATTCTCTTCCATGTTTGTTTTGGACAACCCTTCTTCTGCCTTCTTCTTCTGTCAGTAGCAAATGCTTATAATCAGATGCAGCGCCCTCTAGTGATTGTTAAAGGAAACAGCCGCTAAAGGACAACGGGTGTTTACTAGAAAAATAACAGATATATGTGTATGTCTAAAAAAACCAACAAAAAACCAAACCACAAATTAGTCGCTCCTGAGTGTAAGCCGCACAGTGAAAGAAAAAAAACGTTGACTTATACTCCGGAGAATAAGGTAATCAGAAAAATGACTAAAAGTGAACGTTGATGGATTAATTAGGATTAAATCAAAATAAACTCTTATGGTATTTACATTTTTTAAGAGTAAATTATCACATTTGTTTGAAGTATTTAATTTTATATTTTAGTAAACATGCTTTCAAAAATAATTTAAAGTCCCTCTGAAATAATTTTTTTTGTGTTTTATAAGATGTTATTGAAGAATTTTTCTCATAATAGAACACCAATATAAAATAATTTACAGTTAAAACTATTTTCTGAGTATTTCTTATTTTAAATTACTTATAGGATCAGAAAACTGGATGCTTAAAAATGGATTGATTGGTTTATTTCAAGCATAGATTATGAAAAAAGCAGGACAAAACACTCAATTATTTCAAACTCATTACAGAAACAATGAAATGCATTGATTAGAAAATGGAAAAACAAACAAACATAAACAAAACACAGTTATGTCACATTTGGTTCATTACATTTTGTAATTATTAACCAAAGTCAGTAGAGTTTGACCGATTGCTTGAAAATGTTTTCATCTTTTTTCTTAAATTACAATTAACAACGTGAAGTGTTTGTTGATTATTGATTAAGCTAAAAAAAAGGAATTTCATGATTTCATTAAAACAGTTACATCAATCATACATCATGTAGCATATATGTAATACTCATTGATTATCATTACAATACAATTTCATATTTATGCAGAAAAATTATCATTACATATTTAAATCAAGTTTAAAAGTAACAACAGAGGGCTTATTAATCATTCTCTGAAAGAAGTCTTATATATTTTCAGTAAACATTAATGATTCACACATTATGTAAAAAGATGATGTAATTAGATCACATAATTTTATTAATCCAGTTATAATTGCTACATATTTCAGATCAAGTAAGAACAATCAATCCCATGTTGATTGCTGTTTCTTTTCTGACTGATTACTTCTTGGATCTCCAGCTTGAGATTTTGTTTTATTATGGTTAGGTTATGTTTTTTTTAAAAATTCAATTAATAGTAATATTCTAACATCCAAATTTTCTATCTGTAAGTCACAAGTTAATGTTTGAACCTGGTTCAAACTTAGTGAAACACAAAAGTAGTGAATTCTGCTTTTTAACTGTTATTCATCTGTGATTTCGTTTAATGACAGCAAAAATCCATGTAATTCTTATTTGTTTACTTATGTTTAATGATAATTTCAGACCAGTATGATTTTTTTCTGACAATAATTTCAGTCAGCAGTAGTAGTAAAAATGTAAAAAAAAAATAATATGTCAGCATGTTTGATGGTTGCTGAAAAATGATTCAAATCAAATGTTTTTTGCAAATATTAGGGATGGAACATAAAAGACAAATACTAAATACATCACACAACATGGCTGTTTTGAAGACCTATTTCTAAGTAAGAGGCTGGACACTGATTGGCTGACCTCACAAGAAAAAAATGGTGATTGTTTGATCATTTCTGACTGAATACTTATGTCAAAAATCCAAGGTTGTCCCTGCAGATCCGTGTGTGAGCACTTGCAGAAGAAAAGAACATCTGGATAAGCTAAAATCAGAAAATATGTCTGCAAGTTTGCAAAACACGTTTACAGCTTGCACCTCAACAAGCACAAAAATGTTCGGCACTTGCATCTCTTTTTAATTCTTTTTTTACAAAAAGAGAAATTTTGCTTGCAGATGCAAAAACCTGTTGACATACGTGAACACCATTTAACAACTGCAACACGTTTTTGAAAGACAGAAAACTCAATAGGGAGATAGGTTTTATGTATTTATGGTTAATTTATGTTAAATCCAGAATATTGGGACCAAATAAGCTCCATTTGGGGATTTTGAAGAGTCCATCTAATGTAAAGGAAATGAAGGATTGTGGGAATCTTTCATAACAACATACTGATAATTTCCTCAATTTTTTGTGTTTTTCTGCAGTTGCTGAATAAATAAAGTTGCGGCGCTTCATACACCCAAACTGACACTTGTTGGACTTTTCAGGTTTCAAGCCCTAAATGGAAGTTCTGACAAAAATCTATGGATGAATAAACGATTAAATTCTGAATCTGTCTGCTTTTCGGGGGAGGAATTGGGAGAATTGGGAGAAGAGATTCATCCTCTTTCATCATCAGATGGAAAACATTCACAGATTATTTCAAAATCCTGAAACAATGCATCTTCATGAATGTAAAATCAATACCAGTTTTGCTTCAACAGCATCTACTATGAGCTGTCTTTCTGTGCTTTATGTGATCCGGCTTTCAACTTCTTTCCACCTTTTTGCTTTCTATATTTTATCCCACACAACCACACCGAGCTTTCATTTTGAAGACCTCTTGGTGGGCGTTTTAATCGATTTCCACAGTCCCTTCCGCACAGCCTCTCATCCACGTCCTCCCGGGACAGTGGACTGACCTTTCAGAAGCTGACCCTGGAGCGCACAGCTCCACCAAACCTGCAGCTTTGTTCTGCCAGCATTTAAAAATCTGGAGTTTTTGCCTCGTCAGCTAAACCCAAAACAGACAACTGAAAGTATCATCAATTCATTTCACAAAATAAAATACACTTTACTGTTTTTAAGATTATGGCATCTGTGCAACATTTAATCAACTTGTGGACTCCTTGATCCAGTTTGGTGCTACGTTCACACTGGGCTTGAAAACACGCGTTCAAGTAAAAAGTCAGTTAAAGTACATGCAAATGCGCGTATGTTCTTGGATTCCAAATTTTCGCAGTCATGCGTCACTGAGCAAGTTTTTTTGGTTTGTTTCAGGCAAAATGTGGGACCAACAAATGTGCATTAAAAATGAAACCATGTCAAACTTTGAACAATGAGGGACTCAGCTGTATCTGGAATCTTTGAATCAGGAATGAATACATCACGTTGGAAGTTTTAGATAAAGTCAGAGACTGGGATGGCTCAGACATGTTCATAGGAGAGACGGTGAATGTGTTGGTTGAAGGATGCTGAGTCGAGAGCTGTGGGAAAGAGGTACAGGAAGACCAAAGAGGAGGTTTATGGATGCCGTGAACGAAGACATGGAGGTGGCTGGTGTTGGAGTAGAGGATGCAGAAGACAGGCATAGATGGAGGAAGCTGATTGGCTGTGGCGACCCCTGAAGGGAAGATATTCGTCAGTTATTCAGCAGAAAACTACAACCTCCATTAAACTCAGACGGTTGGATTTTTCCACCAATGTGTGACCTTTAGCTACATTTCTACCAGCACTTCTCAAATGCTACAGAGCTCTTTTGTTTTCCCCTCAATGGGCCACAAGAACAGCGAGCTACAAATTCCGCAGAGTTTTAAAATGTGTCAGGACAGCAGCACTGCTAACACAAAAGTCGACAACCGTGTCAAACAAGAAAAAGCACTTCAGCTTCAGCCCACATCTGCCAGAGGACCTACTGTATATTTTATTTATGTTATCTGTTTCCTTTCAAAATCAAAGGCCTCTGATCTCTAGGAACAAACCTGATTAAGTTACAGGAAACAATATGTGAACCCTTTGGAATTATTTAGTTTTATGCATAAATTGGACACATGATTGTTTGTGTTCAATAAAAACATGAAAACATATTTTGGTATGATTTGTGACTATGTTTTTTGCTGTGATTTAGATTCCGCATGTCCATTTCAAACAGAAATCGAGGTTCACATACTTTCTCTTGCGACTAAGATGACAAAAAAAGCAGAAAAACAATCAAAACTTGGAACTTGGAGTTGGTGCAAAAGGTAAACAACACAAAAATTCTCTCAACGTAAAGTATTTAAAGTATTTCAAACTAACTTAATGAGACTTTTGAAATATTTTGCATACATCAGTGTGTCAGAAAATGATGCTGCTTGTTTTATTTTTTAATTAATGCTTAGTTTTCAGTGTGCTACCGCTATGTTGGATTATATTGCGGTTCATGTTTCACAGTTTTAGATTGTATTGAACAATGCTGCATGCTTTTCTTTCTTGTCTTGTATTGCGTTGCGTGTCCTGATCAATCTCTTCTGTCCCATGTCTGCTGTTCAGTTTGACAAATGTACATAAAAATTTGATCCAGAGCAGATCTTTTTTTTTTTTTTCCATAATACTGGACAGATTTTTCTACACAGGATTGAACTTTGAGAGTTTAAACAAGAGAGTCAATTTTCAAATCTTCATGTCTGTCTGAGAAAAGTGTCTGAAATCTGTAGTGAGGGAATTTACAACCGTAAACATCTACTATTACTGGCACTAGCTATAGAGATCGTACTTGCAAATGAACTCTGGTGCGGTTCACTTCAGTTTGAATGCAAACCAACTTTCCACAGAACCTAAGAGACAAGGAGAACCAAAGGGCGGGAATGATCTCTGAGCTAGGAAAAAACACATGAATCATGAAAAAGTTTGAAAGTGTCTGCCAGGTAAAGGTGAAGTTGTGAGGAGCAACAAGTGGTTACTCATATATGATGATCAGAAAACTGGTGGGACTCGCTGTTTGTTCCTCCAGTTCGTTTGTGGGGATTTTTTTGTCAAAAACTTTTTAGACCAAAGTGCCACCAGATGAGCAGCTGTTGGAACAGCAGGATTTCTCCAGGATTTAGTTTTGGCTCTTTTCTGAGAGCGCTGTGTGGGAAAACACAAAAGAACAGTTCAAAGTGCATTTTTATTAGTATGGGTAGTTTTTTTTTAAGTTTTTGTCAGTTGTATTCAGAATGTATTCTCCCTTATTATTTCGATTTTGAATTCAACCTTGAAATGTGATCTTGACGTTCATCTCTGCTGGAGAGTCCTATATTCCTCTCCAAGCTAAGATTTTTTTTTTTTTTTTTTTACTGAAAAATGGAAATGTTGAGGTGATTGGTCAAGGACTCCAGAAGTATTCATGCTGCTTGTCGTCCTTTTTTTACTGGAGGAGAGTCTGTTTTTAAGCTTTTAGATGAAACACCCTTTGTTGATTTTAATCTTTCAACGTTCAAGAAATTCTTCTTATTTTATGGAAAGAACACATAAAAGGTCCACAGAAGCATGACTCAATGAACCCGACTAAAGAAAAGCAAAAGTTTGTGTATTTATGAGACAGCATATGCTAATAAATCATTTAAAAATGCTAATGTATGAGATTATAGCCTTTTAGGCTAATTTAGAAAAGGTTGATGGTCTCTAAATATAAAGTTAAATCAATACAGAAATGGATAATAAAGTCAACTGCTGAACCAGAATGATGGTGCTTCCTGGTGAGGGAAAAAGCTGTTTTCATTAGTGTTTCTTTATCTTGACAGCTATTATCTAAAAATTCAGGCAAGAAAAAAAAAATACATTTCATGTCAGAAAATGAATTGAAACAATAAATGGAGCAAATCAGCGTGAAATATTTATAGGAGCAATTATTAATCATATTCTTCCGCTGGCATTCAATCAAGTGCTGCAGTAATCAGAAGTCTTTGATTTGTTTAGGAAGAGACAACAACTCTGTCCACATAAGCAGAGCAGAGACTGAAAGCCTCCATGATTTACCTTTAAATGTGTAAATCTGAGTTAATAAATGTGTTTCTCGTAGATTAAAAGAAAAAAAAAAAGAGGTGTAAGGTCGTATCTAAAAGATTTGATTTCCTCTGTGGAAAATGTTCGGAAATCAGCCTTAAAGGAAGAACCAGAAAGTTCAAGAAAACTGGTTGAAATATGTTTGAAGGGACAACTGGGAATCACTGCCCTCTCAATTTTCTGTGTTATGTTCATGAATCACAATGGCAAATTCATTTATCGTCTTTATAACCTCATAAAAAGCGGAGCGGTTTGTCAACAAAGAGGGCAGACATTCAAAGCTTTATCAGAAAGTCAATGAGAGCAGAAACACTCAAAGGAATCTGTTTACAAAGTCACCAAATTCACTATTTTCCTTTTTGCAAAGTCGTTCTTCAGAGACGTGCCTTTAGTTAAGACAAAAATTAAGATTAAAAACTGAACTTTTCTCTCAGTTTTAAAAGCAAAAATGTCAGGATTGTTACGAACATGGACAAAAGGGCAAATTTGTCCTGGAAGATCACAGAGCTGTGACTCTAACAAAAAATGACACCTAACACTTTCAGGAAACCTTCGCTGACCTTTGTGTGACCTTTGTTCTTTGCAGATGGGACTACCTGCTGACAGCTACATAGTTCAATTTCTAATGAACTGTTTTACTGTGGAGAAAAATGACTGCTAAAGTTAGCATCCTCTCTGTTAGTCCTATATACAAAGTCAGTGTGTTTTTAATTAAATATAAAATTCAAGGCAGTTTATTTATAATGCAGGAGGTTATCTTAACCAGCTACACAAAAGACAAAAAACACGCAAATGAGCTTTGATTAGTACAATTGTTTTGTCCAGAGGCCTCAATTGGGAAGTGTGGAGTGTGAATTCAGGGGCGGTTCTACACTGAATGACTCCCCGGGCGAGAGCCTCCCCAGACCCCCCCCCCCCCCCCCCCAAAAAAAAAAAAAAAAAAAAAAAAAAATTAGCTAATGGTTGCCATCTTCAATCCTATGATTGGCACATTTTTAGACTGGTTACATTATGTTTTGTCACCATTGAGTAGTTGTTTATAGTTAATATTAATCTTAAAAACTACCAAAAGATTTATGAATATACTATTGCCTAAACATAGAACCCAACATGATGAAACAAAATAATAAACTTAATGCACACAGGCTCACAACTAATCCACTTTAACAGTTAAAATCTCCAGTTAACTGGTTAAAAAAATTGAAAATGTTAAGGTTAAAGTAATGACTAACCAGTAAAAAACAGGAAAAGACAAGAAAATGAAGCTTAAAACTACTTTTTATTTTGATCTTTTTTTTCTTTCTTTTGTAGCTGGACTACGTAATTTTTGAAGTAATAAATCTCAAATAAAATAAATTTGAATTTTCATTATTTTTGGTATCAATTGCAGTATTGAAACTATAGGAACATTTAAATATTTCAAATAATTGCTATTATCTGTAGTACATGTACAAGTGACGCACTGCTGTGCCTGCTGTTCCTTTGACTTTTTTTTTAATATCAGCTGCTGTACCTCACTGTCTGGGAGATGTAAACCCAGAAACCGAGATGTGCACGGATGTTTTTATTCAGATCTTTAAAATAAATAAACCTGATCTCAGTATCCGCATCCATGACAAGTGCCCTCAGGCACTCATTGACACCCCTGCTTTTGTCCCCCCCCCGTACGTCCATTTAATTTGGTAGAGACCCGCCAGCCCCCCCTCAGTGAAATGCGTACATATTCCAGGACTTTGGATACCGTGCATAATTTACGAGAGACACGGTTTTTGCGTGCATATAACACGCACGGTCCTGCACGGTCCTGAATGTGTTTAAATGTCTTTTCCACATTTGAAACATCCCCTTGTGGACGTAATCCTAACCTTGACCAGCATTTTTAAATGCGCCAGAGGTTGTCTGACCACGTGATCAAAACGAAACCTGTCTGACGTTTAACACTGTTTCCATTTGTTATTTTGGCCTGTTGTGTTTCACTTCTTCCTGCACCCTGAGTGAGAATGAGGGAGAGACTGATCAGTACCCCACTTCCTTTAGTCGCCATGATGCTGTGAAAAGTAAAACATATATTCGCGGAGGTGGACTTATCTCGGTTCGCGTTATCGCTGCAGTACTGCATGTTGATGTTACGTTAATTCAAAACATTCAGAGAAAATAGGACTTGTGTCAGACGTATGATACACACAGTAATTCCCCTCCCCTTCTTCAACACACATATTTCCAACAGGGGCGCCTGCACCACCTGGGGGCGCTAATTCGCGAGCTCAGGCCGATCCTAACACCACACAGATACTAAACACCATAGAGGTCCAATTTTTGTTCAAGCCGAGATGCCGCCCCATATGAACTGCCGCCCCGGGCTACTGCCCGCACTGCCCGTGCCTAAAACCGCTACTGTGTGAATTTCAGAGTGTAACACGGGCAAATTTTTAAAATGTGTGGTACCATGAACAATTCTAGATTTGTAAAAGTCTGCATACGCTTTTCATAAACAACTGCAATCCACTTATAAGTGCTAGTATGTCACTGATAAAATGCACACAAGTTTTCATTTTCCAGTTAATTGCATTAAAATTTATAGGATTTTTTTTAAATGTCCTGCAGAATGAGGACAAAGAGAGTGTTAACTAAATAAAACAACTTCCACGTTTCCACTTTGGGGACTTTTTATTCACTTCCACCATCGTACAGACACAACGTCACACACACCCAAACCCCCAACCTCCCATCCCACAACGACTCCTTCTTACGGAGTAGAACGCCCCCTAGCTTTGTGGGGTGGTAAGTGATTATGAACAGTATTATAAACATTAACAAACTCAGTCCTCTTTTTTTTTTTTTTTTTTTTAACTTATGTGAGGTTCATTTAACTGTCCATTGAACTTGTTTCTGTTTTATTTAACTTTCCAGTGTCCATCATGAAGAGTCTTCAGTAACATAGCTGACGATGCTCCCTTTTTTGTAAGGCAATCTGCAAGTTGGTCCTTTGTGACTGACCACAACACTTGCTGAACCTTTCCAGTTTGGATGAGTTCTTTAATAGAACTTATTTCCAAACGAAGTCTTTTTTCTGCAACAAACTTTGTTGATTTCAGTGCATCAACAAGAGAATGGTTATCAGTAACACAGGTTATGGGCACAGTGTGGTTGATATTACCAGTGGTAAGTTCAGAGAATAAAGTTGACAGAAAAATGGCATTGTCGATCCCCTCAGACATTGCTAGTGTTTCACCTGCAAGTGTGCTTCTGACAACTCTTTTAATCCTCTTGGACTGCCATGAAATAGGAGAAAACTGCCCATTTTCACCCATTAAAACAATGAAGTGTCCACCCTGTGTGCCACCATCTGATAGGTTTGCAAAAGATGCATCAGTAAATGCAACCATTTTTAAACTGTCATGTCCAAGGTGTTGAAAGTTCAGTGCAGCTGACCTGGTCTTGAGTTTGCTTACAACTCTATTGGCTTCATGAATGACCTGAACAGTTGCATTTTTTAGATTTGATGCCAAATTACTTGCATCAAACAGAATGTCAGGTCTGCTTTGTCTTGCAACCCACATAAGTTGTCCTATTTTTGATCGAAGGAGATCTCTTTCCTGTTCAGTGAGAGGTGAAGCCTGCTCCACTGCTCGTGTTGGTGTAAGATGAATAGCCTGCAAATGTTGGATGTATGTATCTTGATGCATCTGCACCCTTTTGTGTGAAGCAATAAACTCTACTCCCACATAGGAAAAGTTTCCATGAGCTTCTCGACCAACACTGAATTTAGATCTGAGGTGAGGTATAACCATTGTTGAAAAAGATTCTGACCCTCCCCAAATGAAATCATCAACATGACAAGCAAGTACACCAGATACATTGTTTTCCTGATCTAGCCAGTAGAAAACTGCTGGGTCAACCTTTGACATTTTACCTCCTGCTTCAGTCATTATGGTTTTCACTCTGTTGTACCAGTACAAAGAGGCATCAGCAAGACCATACACACATTTTTTTAGCTTCCAAAGTTTCCCTTCATTGTTGGCTTCAGGCGGAGGCTTGATGAAGATGTCTCTTGACAGTTCCATACCTTGCAAGAAGGCAGACTTTATATCCATGGAGTGAAGTGTCCATTGTTTTTGGCATATCACTGCCACGAGGAGCCGCAGTGATTCTGAGGCACAGGTTGGCGAGTCCTTTTGTAGCTCAGAAACTTGGAGCTCTTCAAAGCCTCGAGCCACAAGTCTTGCTTTTGGAACCAGTCCATTCACCGTCTCTTTCAGAGTGCACACCCATCGCGTGGAGATACACTTTTGACCTTTGTCCTCAACTTCCTCAAACACATTGTTTTGTTGCCAGGTTTTCATCTCAACAGTTTTTGCTTCATCAAAAGACAAATCCTTTGTTACATGTACATCCTCACACGTGTCAGGGTTTAAAGCAGGTGGCTGGAGATGGAAATCCTCTAACTTTGAAAGATCTGCTGATTCTTTTGTTCCAGCCACTTTAGCAGGTTCGAGCAGCTCCAAGTTGTACCAGTTCTTGTACTTTCCTGTTGCTTTTCCAGCACGTCCCAAAACTTTAGCTTTATGAAAAACTCTGTTTTCTGGATTTCTAAATGTTACAATCTGGCCTTTTTTTATGTTGTCTTCTTCCCCGTAATCCTGTCTGTGTGCTTCAGTGTCTTCCAAAACAGGCATGTCTCTGAAATCCTGTCTGTTGTCTGCACTCGTCTCTTCTTCTGTCTCATGAGCGATGTCTATTTTCCGCTGATCATTGTAGTCCTCTTTGTCATTGTTAATCTGAATGTCATCACTGTCATCCGTTACTTTTTTCAGTCTGAGCTGATGGACTCTAATACAGCTGCCACCATGTCTGACAAAAACCACAGCACCGTCCTGTCCGATGACCACTCCAGGTCCTTTCCACTCTGCACAGTCGATTCTTTTGTAATAAACTTTGTCCCCAAGTTCATACTTCTCATCTGTGTTGCGCAGCTGTTTCTTTAGTGCTCTTCGTATTCTCTCTGAACATTCTGCTTCTGTAAATGCCTTTCTTGCTATGTGCAGAGCAGAAATATGTTTAGCAACCCATTCACTTTTTGTTGTGCCCTCCAGGGCAGGCGGTTTGTCAATAAGCACTGATGGTAGGTTAGGGTTCTGTCCAAAAACCAGCTGATGTGGACTGTAACCATGGACGCTGTGCATACAGTTCTTTGCCATAAGAGCCCAGTCCATTGCTGTACTCCAGTCACATCCAGTACTTCTTTTCACTTTCATTATGATCTCCGTCAGCATTTGATTGTGTCTTTCCAGGAGTCCATTGCTCCATGGACTGTATGCAGGTGTTGTCTTAACTTCCATGTTGAAGTTTTCAGCCATGTCTCTCACTTCTTCATTATTAAATTCACCCCCATTGTCGCTGAACAGCTTTTGTGGTGGGCCATGCACACTGATCCAGTCATGAATGAAGTGTTTGACTATTTCAGATGACTTTTTTGTAGTCAGTACACTTCCAGCGCTGAAACGAGTGAACTGATCAATGATGTGTAGGTACCACACCCCTGGTTCAAGCTCATGCAGATCTACAGCAACAGTCTCATTATATGTCGATGCTAAAGGCAGCCCAACAGCAGGTCTTGGTTTAACTTTAGTATGTTTTTGACATGTTTCACATTGACTTAAAATTTTTTCCAACAAGCTGTTGCACTCTCCGTCTGTGTTGCCAGAACTGTTCAGAAGTCTTCGCAGTTTTCCAGTAGAAGCATGTCCAAATTGCTTATGAAGTTTCTCTAAAACTTTCATCTTCTCATTTGTGTTCATTTTGTCTGTGACTTTCAATATTTCTTCTTCAGCATTAGTCATTATCTGATCCATATCTGCAGATTTCTTGTCTTCAGGATTCACAATGTTTACACAATAATGTCCTGAACTTGTAAAGTCAAGCCTAATAGGCTCATTGAACATTACTGCACTGTCCTTTTCCATGTCTAGAACCGTCCCTGCTCTTTTTAAAGAGGTCTTACTTAAAAGGAGCGGAATGTCAACAGGTACAACTTCTGCGTCAATATTACACTTTGTGCGACCAATTTTTGCTGGTAACTTTACCTTTTTTACAGAATAAACCACTTGTCCATCTCCAAACTTGAAGGGTCTGCGACTCTGTTCCTCTGATTGTCTTATTGCTGTCATACTTTTCTTTCCCAATGCACTGCTGTAGTTATCCAGCCATTTTTGTCCACATACTGTGCGAGTGCAAGCAGTGTCAATGATAGCTGAGCCAAAACATTCTGTCATGAAGATTTCTGCATCTGTGAGTGCCTCTTTTGTGTACAGGGTGACATTACACTCTTCAACTTCTGTTTGGACTTCAGTTAATTTTACACATTCACCTTTGTGTGGACAGTCCTTGGCCCAATGAAAAGTACTTTGGCACACTGCACATTTCGATCTTCGTCCATATTTATCCAGTGGGTTTGAACCCGGCAGAGGTGTTTGCTGTCGTGTGTTTCTCATCCACGGCTTTTCCTTTCCTCTGCGCTGCTCCGTTGCAAATACTGTTTCTTGTTTTATACTTTCTGTTGTTGTGGCTTTGTTTGCACCAAATATCCTCTTCAAAGCTGACTTCATAGAGGCAAAAGTCAAATCCATGCACGCTGTAAGCGCCAACTGTTTATCTGTCGTATCCAAGCACGCGGTATCCAGCAGCTTAAACGCTAAAACGGCATCCGGCAGCTCCATCTTGTATTTGCGCATGCGCGAGTAGCGTTGTTCAAACTCGATGATATAGTCCGCCATAGACACGTGAGCGTCTTTCGTAATGCGATCGAAGTTAGCATATGCCTCGTATATTCGGTCTTTTTCCTCTTTTAAGAACATGTCATCAAGCTTAGCGAACAAAACCAGTTTCATCTACCGGAATTTCCATCGCCGTTTCCCTCGCTCTGCCCGATAGAAACCCAGAGCCACCATTGCAGAGCCTTGCTTCTTTTTTTCGCAGGTCCGTGACTCTTGTCCAAAATAGCTGAGACTATCATTCTTCCAGTTTTCTAAAGCCTTTCCTTCTTTCCGAATGACTGGAGTGGTACTCTCTGTAGTTAACTAACCATAACCCATTTTTCATGCTATCCAATGTTAACTAAATAAACACACACTCCAGATCGACCGTTTCCACTTTGGGACTTTTTATTTCACTTAACACACTATCGTAACAGACAAAACGACATCACACACACCAAACCCCCAACTCTCCCATCCCACAACGCACTCTTCTTA
The DNA here is from genome assembly GCA_003999625.1 of Oryzias javanicus. Classification (NCBI taxonomy): domain Eukaryota; kingdom Metazoa; phylum Chordata; class Actinopteri; order Beloniformes; family Adrianichthyidae; genus Oryzias; species Oryzias javanicus. Next base: position 13,954,274 of record CM012447.1, read on the forward strand.
CGGATGTAGAACGCCCCCTAGCTTTGTGGGGGTGGTAATCGCATGATTATGACATGTTATTATGTAACATTAGACAGGAGAGGGGAAATGCTGAGACAATCTTCAACATCAGAGGGTCGAGGATGGGACAAAATTCAAAATCAAATCAAATCAATTTTATTAAAAATCCAATTTATTAAAAATTAAATCAATTAAAAATGAAATAAATTCAATTCAAAATCCAATCAGTTCAATTTAAGATCATTTCAAATAAAAGAAAAATTCAATTTAATTAAAAATCAAATGAAATCAATTAAATTCAATATCAAATAACATAAAATCAAATAAATTAAAATAAATTTGATTTAAAATCAAGTTCAATTCAAAGTGAAATTTAAACAAACCAATTAATAATTAAATCAAACTATTTGTATTCTACTCAGAATAACTTTAACTTTTATGTCTAAAGCTTTTTTTATACCCATGTAACACAAAGTGTTTTACATAGTAAAATCATTTAAAACGTTAAAACTAAAAGTAAAACAAACATTTTTACATACAAAAAGTCATAGAGACACACAATAGACTCCCAACTCTGACGCACACAAAATAAGAAAGAATAATATGATTTAAGGCAGTGTATATAAATCTGACTTAATACTTAAGTGTGAAAATTGAATCTTTCAGGGAGTCTGTTCTACAGGCGAGCTCCATAAAAGCTGAATCTAGCCGTTTAAGTTTTGGTTCTCTCAACGCAAAACAGATGTTGACGTTGGGTTAACACAGCTTTTTTGTCAAATGAGTGAGTGGATCCTTGCCACAAGGACAGATTTTCTTAAATTTTTTAATTGCCCAACAGATTACATGGAAGAATTTTGGAGTAATTCTTCAAACTGAACAGCAAAAGTGGAAAGGAACGCTTGGCCAAAATGGAAAACTCTGAAAAAATCTCCAGAAGAACCAGACTCAGTAAAGGTGACTATCTGCAGTGATGGATTTGAATAGGTCGGACACATTGGAGCAGTTGTTATACGATAAATTAGGTGTTTCTATGGTTACAGCAAACAGGAAGAAGACAGACCAACTGGAAAACACCCCTAATATCTCAAACAGTAGAAAATGATGGAGAAAACTGATGAGAGTAGAAAGCAGGGAAGCATAACTGGAAAATCCGCTTTAAGACAAACATAAATAATAATAATATCTTCCATTGCATTTGTGTAGTAAGAAATTCAATCAAACTGGAAAAAGTTCATATTAAAATGATACATAGAACTCGAACTACATAACTGTGTAAATATAAAGTGGTGCAAAATTGAAATATAAGAAAAAACTCTTCTCAAAAGATGAATGGCTGTTAAACTGACTGAGGGTCATCATTTAACAAAAAAATGGATAATTGAAATAAAAAAATCCCTCAACTAAGATAATGTGATCATTCTTTTCATCTCCATGTAAAATAAAGGTTTGTGCATCAGTGTTAAGAGGAAAAGCAGCAGGGGTGTAAAAACAATCCTTAAGCTAAATCCTGCTAAAAGGTTGACATATTTGCTGTGATGACCCTCCCTTACTTTAAAAACAAAACTGTTTGGGACATTGTTCAAACTCTATTTTTGACAAATCGAAGATAAAAGTTTAGAACTAAAAGTTTAAGAATTTAAAGTTCTTTTCCTTTCCAAAAACAGAAGCCGAGGTTTGTGACATACAGCTTTCGTTACTCACATAAAGCCTCAAAGAAAAGGCACCAATGTGTCATCTCCCACAACCCAAGAAAGGACAGAAGAAGAGACAAGAAAAGTGTTTTTTTGCTTAAGACTGCAGAAACACAGAAGAAAATGGACAGATTTTGGCCTGGAGGTGTCTGATATCATTTGTCATTTGTGCTTCTATAGAAAAGTATCTCCTGAAAACAATAAATCGAAACATAATGCACCTCATGAAAGGCATTTGAAATATGCATCCAAACACCTGAATAATTTATCTGCAGAGAAACTCAGTCAGGAAAAAAGGAAAGAGCTTTGGATCTTTCAAAGCTTATAAAAAAAAAAAAAAAAAAAAAAGAAAAATTAGAGTTTAGAGGCAAACTCTCTGTGGCAAAACCATGAAAGGATCCAGATGCATAAATATATGAAGCTGGACGGGAACCGTCAGAGCACAGCAGTCTGAAAATAGAATGACCAGTTTCATTTCAACATTTTTTTTAATGTTCTCTGCCTTGTTTTGACCAAACTTTCAAAAGACGGAGACTGAATGTCTGAACATTCACACCAACTTGATTCATCTAAAAGGTGGTTTATGTAAATAAATACAGTTTTTTTTTGGGATTATGCCGTCTTATCAAAAGGCAGAAAAAAATTTGATTTTTGCTGTCATAAACTGTGACAAATCCAACTGAAATTCAACATTAAGATGAGACTGCAGCAATCAGAGCTGTCAGGTTTGATTGTTTAATGCATAAATAAATTAATATATGGACTGAGAGTATGAATAGAGGCAGGCACCACAAATAACAGAAAAACAAACTGTGAAAACAAAGATTTATCACAATTATTTTTATTGTGCTATTTACAAAGCACTATCGAGTCTGTAAATATGTGCATGCAGTTTAAATATTATAAAATAATGGACAAAAAGCAAAACATGTTTACATTTCTGCTTTAAGAAGGGGATCATCAGTCAGAGTTAGTAATGTCTGAAATGTCCTCTTTTATACAAAGACAGACTTCAAATCACATTTATTTTCTCATCGTGTCCAGCTCCGTTCTTGATGGGAAATTTTGGGGCCAAACACAGAGACAAGCACAGAGAGTGGATCCATTCCTTCTGACAGAACGTCTGGATATGGAATTCTGCGCCCCTGAAAAAGTCTGACTGCTCAACACACTCAACAAATGTGTGTTTAACTTCACTGATTTCATGAAGAGAATCCATTAAAGCGTTTCATTTATGACTCCACTGTGTTCTGATTATAAACAAGTGGAAGGTTTTTTAAAAAAAATAACATTTTTTTTTTTCTCAAAAATGTTCGACTGCAATGCATTGTGGTCCATATTCGTTAATGTAGTGAGCATTGATGCAAGCTAGTTTTTTGCAAAGACTTTTGGGAAATTTATAATGTATTTAATTTTGGATTCAGACAGCACTACAAAATGTCGAACGTTATATGCTAAAAGACCAAATTTATAATTAATAATAAAATGTTGTCTTGTCACCATTTAAAATCATTAAAAGTATCATCAAATAAAATATTCCAATATCACTATATATCAATAAATTAATCACAGAATCATTTTTTTCCCTAAATCTCTAGTAGCTATTCTACTATGCAAAGGGCGAACCTTAATGACTTTAGTTAACATTCAGGAAATATGTCCTGCATTCTTCAAAGTTTTCAGTGAGGGTCCTTTATGTCTTGTAACTGCAGAAGAAACAAACCCACAAGCGAACGTTCAGTCTGAGTAGAAATGCCCGTCACGTGCACTGGGCTCCAACAGAAGCTTGAAAGATGTCACATCCAGTAAACCAAACCCGCTGTTTAAAAGAAACCGAGGCTGTTAGATGCCGTCTTTGACACCAGCAGAAGGACTTCACTGATGGGTCTCAGATACAATCCCTGCTGGCTGATGTGGATGACCTTGACTTCAATTTCAATACAGAGCTGTAAAGACAGAAGCTACAATGTCAGAGAGGAACATCTGTTTCCCTCAATATTTGTTTTTTAAAGGTATTTCAATGTAGAGAGATCTTAGAAAATCCCGTTTAGATTTATTTGTGATACAGAAAGAAACAAATGACTCCATAATTCTTTGGGCTGATGATATTATACATATGTGGGATAAGTTCAGACCATGAATAAACCTCAGAGCTAGAGGCTGATAGTGGTTTTTGTCCCACTCCGATCATCTTTTGTGTTCCAAGTGGTTTTAAAATTATGATTTGTTTTTAACAAAACCAAAAAAAAAAGTTGTTTTCTTGAACATAATTTCTTCAGAGCAGCAGTAGCCAATCAGGAATTAGCCTCAGTTGTGGGCAGGACAAATATGTGGAGAACAGGCTTATAAAATTATCTGTGTAAAGTAATATCCAAAGTTCTTGGAGGCAAGTTCATTTTTTTAAATAAAATTACAAAAAAATATTTTCTCAAAATCCTGAGAGCTGCAACTTCTGACACAAAAACACAACCGTGTCTCTCTTGAGTCTACTATGAGCTGTTGTGCTTGTCAACTACATGAAGGGCGTTTGGTGTTCCCCAATGACTCATGAATAATGACTTTTTTTTTCAGCATTTGTAATTATGTGATTTGCCTTTTAGCAGAAAAAAACTCATTAAAATTCATGTAAACGAGAAGCAAAAAAATCCCAACGCTCAAGACTTCAGATCAGACAACGGAAATGGAGAAATAATATCACAGAAAATGAATCTTTTATCAGTTCAATAGTTTCCCAAACTTTGAAAACAAAGGTTTCCAGAGGTTTCAGTGATTCAGTAACTAAGATAGCTGGTATTGAGTAGACACTAAGTTAAATTCAGAAATCCTGCAGGATTGTTTTAAACCAGATTTATCGAGTAGTTTTTTTCCCCGCTGGCTTTTTAAAAGTTGAATGTCACAGCCAACACTGTAAGGCTAAAAGGTCATTTTCTATTTCAAACTGAATAATACTCCCTTCATCTTATCAAATTTAAAATCCCCAAAGTTTGGAGAAAAAATTTTCCATTTGAGAAAAGGGAAAAGTTTCCGACTTCTCGAGACAGAGTGGGAGACTCTTTCTGAACTATCGCTGACATGAAACTGACATGAATGTTTAAACAGAGGCATAAAAGTCAAAACAGATCAAGTTGAATGGTCACGCTCCCTTGTGGAGAATTCAATAAGTGAAGGCAAGTAGAAAAATATCCCACTGGTTTGAAGACAGCTTCTCAGTTTGGTGCTGCTCAGAGTAATCCTGACCGAACATTTTAGCGGCCGGTCAAACCTTCCTGTCAAAACTGGAGTTTTAAACTGGTGGTCAGCCAAAAGGGCTGAAGACAGCAGAAAATGGAAAAGTTGTATTAATAATGTGGTTGTTAACAATGTATATACGTACAAATAAATAACATCAAATCATATCTGTGTGATTAACTTATGGAGTACCACAAGGGTTTGTCCAAGGACCAACGCTAATCAACCTGTATATAAATGACATAAAGTGGTTGGATAGCTGAGTTGGTTCAGTGCAGGATTAGTTCAAAGGAAATGTGGTTCGATTGATATTTAGCCTATATCCAAGACCCATTGTGCTACTGCCTAAATATATAGCCTCAAAAACTCTTAGTGCCCACCCCCAGCAGCGATAAAATTAAGGGTTGTGTCCGTAGGGCAAAACAATTTGTCAAACCAAGTGCTAGCTCCTGAAATGTACGTGCATCCATTCATGTAGTTGAAAACTTAAGGGAAAGGGAATTCAACCAAAGCTTAAAATATTGAAACAATGATTTAATGTGAATATATTTTAAATTAGTGCAAAAAATTTAACATAATTTATGGCAGGGGTCACCAACGTGGTGCCCGGGCACCAGGTAGCCCTCAAGGACCACAAAAGGGGCCCTCAAGTCTCTTCCAAAAATAGCACAACTCACTTGTGAGCTGCATCTAAAATTAAATTATATTCTTTTAGATTACACTTACATTTACATAGGTTTAAAAATTAAAACGTCTTAAAAATATGTTGATGATACATGAACTTTAGATAAGTTTAGTTGACCTCTGACCTCCTCCAGTTCAAAGATCTTTAATTTAAATGTTGCAGATTTGGTCATAAGTTCAAAATGTGACAAGATTTGTTTAAAAATGTGCAAGTTGATTTTTCTTTAACATTAACTTATTGATAAACATGGAACAACATGGTTAAAATGGGACATTTTCCCATGAAATGTAAGTGATCATCTGAAAATGTAACAATTACTGAGATTAATAAAGAGGTGAATATTGATATTTGTTTCTTAGCTTGTTGTCATTGTTTATAATTATAGTTTGAAATCAGTGTCTTTACATAGAGGAGTATCATTATTCATTATTAATAATTTATAACAAACTATAACTACGCAAAATGTGTTATTATAGTGGCCCTTTGTATGACTCAGTACTCATGAAGTAGCTCTCAGTTTCAAAAAAGTTGATTTATGGTATTTGGCAAAAGGCTCACAAACCCAAATTCCTCACTTGAGATCAAAATAGTCAGAGTGAAGGAGGTTATAGTTCTGGGCATCATCATTGATGCTTGGCAATCACATATCAATATTATCAAAACAAACATAGCAAAAACTAACGGCTGTTTTACGTAAAGTCTCTGGATAACAAAGTGCTATATTTACCGTATAACTCCTTCTTTGATCACTGTCTAAATTACTTTACTTTTTTTTTGCACATGTTCATCTGCAGTTTTTGTCTTTTGTGATGTTTTTCTGTAGTGAAGTCCTGGTTTTATTTTGTTGACCGCTTCATTTAACACATTCAACTGGACTTATTTTTTTAAACTTGGAAAATTTGCTATTTTTTCATTGCATATTATAGAAAAAAAAAAAAAAACTTTGATGGCCAAGGAGTATTTTGATGACTTCTGTGCATGACAAACAATGCACCTGCATTGTCTCCAGTGTCTAGACAAGCATTAAAGTCTCTACAGATAAAATCCTCCAAACAACTGAAAATACTTGTTATCAATCATGCATCGATATCAGAAAGTCCTTATAACCAAGACCAATGGAAACGGCTCACAAGACTTTGGGGAAAAAATGTGCTAAACTACGAGAAACTTGAAGCTTTGGTTTAATATTTGATAATACAAAAAAAAAACCTCAAGAGCTGCAGTTTTGAAAAGTTTTAAACGTTTTAAAGTTTAGAAGAAAAGATCATCCATCAAACGTGGCTGCGTTTCTTTGTTCTTTGGGCTGCCAGTGAAACTGGCATTTATTGAGCTGTGTTGTGCGGTGGGGAGAAGCAGTGATCAATCACAGGCGGTGAATAACTGCCCGGACTCCCTCCATTCTCAGAGTGTGGGCACAGATCCTCCAGATATTTCAATATCCATCAATACTTCACTAAATCATTTGCTGCTTTAACACATAACCTGCAGTTAGTGTTTACTTCTGAGTTTAAGGCAATACAAACTTATAGAGCACTGTTGCATCAAATGACCACAAAAGCGAATCAAACGAAGCTGAAGCCTCCGTCACTTCTTTCCAGCCCGAATGTCTGAGTGAGAAAAGGAAGCAAAGCTGGAGCTGTTCATCAGCGGTGACATGAAGTGATGCAGGAAATGAAGCGAGGCAACACTAGCAGCCACATCAACATCTGCCGCCGACGTTCATGATGACAAACGTGAACGCAAAGGAGGGAGTCGACGAAATAAAGTTTACCAGATGTCATTTATAAAGCCTAGGGGAAACGTGTCTGATTCTAATGCCATAAAAAGTCAACTTTTGTGTTTTTAAATTCTTTTTTGATGCTAAAAACGATTAATATTGAGAAAAATATGCTAACGTTTGAAAACAACTGTAAATGTAGGGATGATGGCATGTTTATTTGTATTTATCCCCAAAATATTAAATCAACAAAACTATTCAATAACATTACCTAGAAACAATCGGAGCAATGAAATACAGTACTGAGCAGATGCAGCTTCTAAATTCTGTTTTTTGTCATTAAGGAAATAATGTGATTATTTTATATTCCTTACCGTTTCTGTTTGACTTTCAGAACAGACCGTCTAGAACACCAGAACATTTTGGTCTTTTACCTGATCTCCACTAATATTTGCTGCTTCATTAAGATCTCTGATTGTGTTCTTGGCGTCTGTAAAGAAGAACGTTGATGATCTGTGCCAAAGATTTTTTGATTTCCTCCTGAAAAGGGAGTTGTGGCTCACATCTGCATATTTGATTTTACAGGGGCTTTGATTCTTGGAATGGAAATCAGAATCCTAACGATCTCTCTTAACACATCCACATACTTTGATTAGAGGCGTCTTACCTGGGAGGAGAAGACATGAGTACAGATGTTTGCTGCATCAGAAAATTCATGCGTGAATGCTCCTTTACCAAAAATAAGTGCTTTCAGAATATATTTTAAAGTATGCTATGTGTACCAAGTACACTTACAAAGTATTCTGGAAGTTTACTAACCGGTATACTTCTTGGGACTAACTTGGCCTACTTTTAGTTTATAAAAAGTATACCAAAATACAATTTTCTGGTATACCAATAGTTTACTTGCAATAAACTTTTAGATATTTAAAGTTCATGAAAGTATACTTAAAGGGTACCAACCCTAAATCAACTTTTTTTTTGGCTGTTGATCTCGACAAATCTCTTGGTCATTACCAATTTTTTGTTGAAATAAAATAAAATTGTTTAATTCTTGAAAATTAAATCAAAAACCGTCTGTGTGCTGCCCCCTACAGGTTGAATTGCAGTATTACAGTTGAATTTTGTGATTGGTCAAATAACGTAAGTTTCAGAAGTCTGACGTCATGATCTGCAGCTTTAGTAATAGGTGTGTTTGAGATCATGCAGGCGGTGCATGTTGGGTAGTTTGAACTCTGGCGTCACTTGTCAATCATTGTGAAAATATATCAAGAAAGAGGTGTGTAAGCCGGCTACTCAGGCAGGTGCAGCTGCAATCTGGCGCTGCACTGGCTGCACGCTGCCTTAATGACTACAAAACAATGCATTGTGGGAAACAGTGTCCTGGAAGTTATTGTATTTTGACGGGATGCTGATCAGATATTATTGGCGCTAAATGAATGGAAATCGGTGTATTTCGTAACTTTTTCTGGAAAACATGTGTTGAACCTTTTCTGCTTTGTTCTCCGACTGTGATTGGAAGACTTGGGAGATCTCCTGCTGCTCTTCATCCAGGGTTCACCTGTCCAGACACTCCGAGCCTCCAGAGCATGTGAAGCCTAAGAACCAGTCTCAGTTCATTTAGAGGAACTGCCTTTATTATTTTTCCTCGCACTCCAAATATGACAGCTTTCAGCACGCTAATGCGTTCTGCCTTTTTCTTTTTCTTCGCGGTGCGCGCTACCTCTCTCATGGACATCCCCCCCTCCTTCACCGCAACGAGCAAAGATGCACGTGTCAGCCAACCACTAATGTACAAATAAACAAGATTTCAAATCGTCTGTGGTTATCTGTGTGGGTTTTTGCCTTTAAAAATGAAAATTAATTAAATTTTTATTTATTTCTCTGCAGCACACATTAAATTAAGCCAACGACTATGTTTCATTCCCGTCTTAGATAAGTCCCTCATGTTAGGAGTTTGTGTTGGAGCAACAATGAACAAAAATATTTTTTTTAAAAACGGTCTAAGCAAAATCTATTCATCATAAACTACTTACTTCAAGTGGTTTTGGATTTTATGATGAAAGAAATCTACCTTCAAACAAAAAAAAGATTTTAAATGAAAGCATCCTAAAATAAATTATGCTGACTGTATCATGTAAGGTTCAATTTGTTGTGATCGCTTTTTTCAGAGTGAAACGAGTGTAATATTATGACTTTTCTTTCATTGTGAATGAAAGTGTGTTCATGCATAAAAATTGTTTGTTTTGCTCACGTTTCACATTTTCTGCAAAGACATGAGAGCTCATTGGAGCAGGCTCAAAGTGGCACCACAATGAGATTTTAATTAGTCCATCTGAGCTGTGGAAAAATCTGCAACTGTAACCAAGTTCCTGTGCATAAATTTCTTGTTTTGTCTGCGGTGGGGGTGGAGGGGCTGGATTACAGCCGTCATCAAGAGACACTTAAATGGGGTTCAATGAAGAGGGAGAACTGAACCGTTTACATGTCTCCATCTGGCATCTGCTCTAAAATAGTTTAGTGTCTCCTTCTATCGAATCAAAAATATACAGCAGATGCCTGCTGATGGGACCGCGGAGGATTTTGGTCTCCCTCCCCACTGTTTTGTCCTGTAATAAATGCTCCTGTTGTGTTTGTCCAACGTTTGGTCTCACACATCTGGACTTCTGCCTTCATTCACACGCCCACTTTTCTGGGTTTGTGCGGTCCTACCTAAGCAAATCTCAACTTTATGCTGCCTCCAGGTGTGAGGCCAGCTGCGCTGCGCTGAGCTCTTCTCTCCTCATCACCACAGAGAACTCGCCTTACCCCACAATTACATCACTTGCAGCAGCCCCAGTGTTTCAGAGGATCTTTTATTGGAGCTGTGAGCGATAAATGGCATAAAAGCAGTTTTCTCTGAGGAGCTGTGCAGATGGGATCAGAGCAAAGTTGCTGTTAATGACTTCTTCGGAATAGAAGCCTCTGACGCAGGAGCCTGAACGCTTATATGATATTAAGACTTAAAGGTAAAGAAATGCAGCTTTATAGAAAAGATACACATTTGCTGCCCCCGCCTGCATTATGAGAAAGGTTTCTGTTATCTGCTCACAGGCCACATTGAAGAGTCGTGCACACAGGATCTTATGGCACATATCAGTATTTGTTCAAGAAACTCATTTAAAAAAGCTAATAAAAGCAGCAGGAGGGAAACCAAACAGACTTTTGGCTGTTTTTATCTGCGACTTCCTGATCAAAAATGAAAGATAAGAGAAAAACATTTCTGGTCGAATTATCCTTTTTGTACAAAAGTTCTGTAAACTTGTTAGTTTTCCTCTAGAAAAGGACTCAGTTTTAACCAACTGGCTTCATGTCAGTGAGATTAGTTGTTTTAAATATAAATATTTCACAAAAAACGTTGAGGGTCAGAAATTCTTTTTTTTTGTCTATTTACATATACACACTGCTCACAAAAATTAAAGGATCACTTTAAAGAAACACATTAGATCCATCAGATCTCAATATGAAGTTGGATATCAATACAAATAACAACAGGGCAGTGTCTTAGGAACAAAAGGATGCCGAGTCTTTTAATGGAAATAAAGTTTTCAGCCTACAGAGGGTCAATTGCGTAGACACCATAAAATCAGAGTGAAATGAAGATGTGGCAGGCTAGTCCATTTTCTCCAAAACTTGATTTCTGCAATTCAAAATGCTTTTCAGTATCTTGTGTGGCCCTCACGAGCTTGTATGCATGCTTGACAACGTCGCTGCATCCCTGAGCTTTTGTACAGTCTGAGGAGCAACCTGGCGGCGCCTAATGGACCCAAACATAATGTCCCAGAGATGTTCTACTGGGTTTAAGTCAGGGGATGGTGAAGGCCATTCAATTGTTTCAATTCCTTCATCCTCCAGGTACTGCCTGCATACTCTTGCCACGTGAGGCCGGGCATTGTCGTGCATCAGGAGGAAACCAGGACCTCCTGCACCAGCGTAGGGTCTGACAATGGGTTGAAGGATTTCATCTGGATACCTTATGGCAGTCAGAGCACCATTTCCTTGGCAGTAGAGGTCTGTGTGTGAAGTCTGTTCCTGATTGTTTGGGTAGAGACATTCACACCAGTGTTCCTCTGGAGGTCATTCTGTAGGGCACGAGCAGTGCTCAGCCTGTTCCTCCTTGCACAAAGGAGCAGGTATGGGTCCTGCTGAGGGGTTGAGGACCTTCTACGGTCCTGTCCAGCTCTCCCAGAATAACCATCAGTCTCCTGAAATCTCCTCCATGTTCTGGAGATTGTGCTGGGAGACACATTAAACCTTCTTGCTGCAGCACGTGTGGATGTGCCATCCTGGAGAAGTTGGACAACCTGTGCAACTTCTGTAGGGTTAAGGAATCTCCTCATACTGGCAGTAGAGAGAATTACACAAGACAAAATCAGCACGAGTGGAAAAGCAGCCAAAAAAGATCAAGAGGGAGAAACTTGAAATGACCTCCACATGTAACACCAGTCCTGTTTGGAGGGTTTTCTAATTGTTGTCACTGAAGTGCACCTGTTGTTAATTCATCAACACCAATACAGCTGAAATTGATGAACGAGGCCCTCAGCTGCTTAACCAACAAGAAAATTATCAGACAGGTTTCATTCAATTCATGCCAGGTCCAATAAAAAAAAGTGTTCCTTTAATTTATGTGAGCAGTATATAAATCTTCACAGCATTCAAGTTTTTAACAAAGCATCAGTTTTTCATAATATTCAGATTATTTCTTTTCTTTAACTGTATTTTATTGCTCAGTTATATGCATTACAATAATAAAACTAAAGTAATATTTCTTGACAAAGGGTTGGTACATTTATGTTCCTAGATACATTGTTACAAGAGCTTATCTTTGTGTAAATAAGTTTATTTTCTTGTGGAGTTTAGCAGTTGTTCCATCACATACACCTTCGTATCCATTCCGTGCTGTTGGGGGAGCGGCACAACACGCCCCCGAACAAAGGAGCCCCCTCAGTTATTACACCAGATCCCAGGTGGCTGACCAAACCTTTGTTAATTGTCCTGAAATTATGTTTAAACTACAGTCTATAATTGAGGGAGTTACAAAGAGTTGATTGGCTGTTTGATGGATATATTACTCGAATAATGTGGACCTCACCCCCCAAGCACGCACTCACAAACAAGGCCCTGGAACTTTTATTATTGCCCTCAAATATCTGATAGACAGCATCTGTGACGTTATTTATAAATGAACAAAGTTATTTATAAATGAACAAAGAGGTTTTTTTTATTTAGATCTGTCAGAACTGGACTTTGTTTACCCCTTTACCCCCTGCGCACAAAGACGAACACATAAATTTGGAAACAACACAAATAAATATTTAAATGTGGTGTATAGTTTCCAAGTGTGTGGTTAACATATGGGGATTATCTGTGGATAAAACAGGCTTTTCAAATCAACTATTCATCTAGAGAACTTCAAAAGGCATGGATGAGACCACATGAAAGAGACCAGAGTGGAAGGAAACCCAGAGATACGTCAATGTTCTTCTTCAATTGTAAGTTGTATAGTTTTTGATGCTTTTAGTCATTGTAGTTTGTAGTGTATTTGTATGAATGGATTCTTGTAAAGCGTAAAAATGACCAAGAAGGGATTTTTTCTTTTATTTCGGCAAAACTTAATATAGAGAAGTAGTTTGTAGAGGGTGATATAGATTGTGAAACGAGTGCTCTCACCAGTCTTCTTTACCTTTCCTTTTATTCTTGCTGACACTCTTTACATATGAAACTTTCCTCCACCTGTTTCCTGCACTTTCCATTGTTCTGGTGTAAGAAAATATTGTGTCAGTGAAATATGCGATATTTCATCTGGCGATACTTGTATTGATTTAAAAATGCTGCCAAGATGATATTTAATTAATACTTTATAAACAAACATGCAGTTCAGTGTCCAGCTAAACTCTTGACCGCTATTTGGCAGCAAACCACACCAAGCCTCCACACCAAAACAACTACAAAATCTCTACTACAAGATGTTACACATTATATCACCAGATTCTTGCCAGTACACAATCCTATTCTGGACCATAACTCTACATCCTTTAAGTCTTCCACCTTCTCCACTTCCTATAATCTCACCATTCTAACTGAGTTCCTCTTGCTTCCACAGATTCTGTCTTGCTGAAGCTTACCTTTTCTCTCCTTTCAAGAGCAAATCCCCCCGTCTTTAGATGTTTCTTCACCTGCTCCCTGCTCTTACTACAGATTACAATGTCATCTGCAAACAACCTGATTCACAGAAATTCCTGTCTAACTTTATCTGTCAGTCTATCCGTCACCATAGAAACAAGCAAGGGCTCAAAGTTAATCCTTGACACAATCCCAACTTTACCTTCAACTTCTCTGTTGCACCTGCGGCACATATCAGGACTGTTTAACAGCTTTTAGCATCTCATGTATGTCTTGAACAACTTCAACGATTCTTCATCTTCTTCTACAACAGGGGTGTCAAACTCATTTTGGTTCAGGGGCCGCATTCAACCCATCTGATCTGAAGTGAGCCTGACCAGTAACAAATTAACCTTTGTTCAGCTTCTTCTTGTTTTTGTCTAGTTTTTTTCTTAGTTGGAAAAAGGCTTCAAACAACCCAGAAGTCTAATCACGTATTATTACACATTTTATTCACAGAGTCCAATGCATTTCAGATAAAATGGATTTTACTAAAAAAAAAAAAAAAAAAGGTTTATACAATTGTATACAGACTGCATGTTTCACATCTGATATTAAAGCAATCTCAATTGTAATCTCAAGAGGAGGCTGTGAAAAAAATATAAATAGCCAGTCTAAAATATAAATGTGTTAATCAAATGGAAAAATTAAACTAAATTAGAACTTGCAAAAACAATTTTTTTGGCGTTAATCTCGCATTCTCTCCCAAAACTTGGCATGGTTTGGCTTTCACCATGTTTATTTCTTGATCCCTTGAGTTTCCTTTGCTTCCCCTAGCAGTGAAATTGCGCATTGCGGTCTTTTCTTTAAAGAACCATGACTCGCCGCAGGAATGAGCTAGAAACTTGCTTTCTTTTTTGGAAATTCTTATATATTTTTCTCTTCATAACTGGGCCAGATTAAACCATCTGGGGTGCCGGATCCGGCCCGCGGGCCGTATGTTTGACACCCCTGTTCTACAAGGTCACGTCTTACCTTTGGGTGTAACCACGGACAGAATTCACACCTTCACCTGAGTTATCTATCATTCTAGATTCCGGTTCATTAATTTTGTGGATTTGATTTTTGGGTTTAGCACTCACTAATTGGTGTGAAAATGTGTTTTCAGAGAGGATGTAGCTAAAATTTATAGCAAATCTGCTACCACCTATGTACTACAACATTGTGACATGTTTTTACAGACTATCATCCTCCTCTATGGAGATTCTGATCCACACAGAAGTTCAATTTGGATATTTATCACTTTGGTAACCAGCAGTCCTGTAAAATACTTTTATATGAATGTAAAATCCTCCAAACCTGTTTTCAAAAGGAACACGTACACTCCATTGATCATAAATCTATTGTATAGTCTCTGTGGAGCTGCGACTGACATCAGTCCACATTTAAACAGTCTGTGGTTACATGTTCATGCCAGATAACCTCAACAGCAGATGTAAGCTTGGCAGAGAAGTCATCAGCTACCTGCCGCTGCCAAAAGACAGCATGCAAGTTTATCACAGAGAGCTGGGCTGCGGCGCTGCTCCACATCAGAGCTGGAAACACTTAATGGGATTGCAAAGGGGGAGGGGATTTCTCTGTCACTAATAACACCATCAGTGCTTCCCAAATGCCTCCTCAATCCTGTGATTAGTGTCCAACACAAAGCAAGACAGTAATGTGAGAGATGCCTCGAGCGGGAAACTGTCACAACTCGGCTTCTCTGCTCTGCAGAACCACTTCTTTCTCCTGATGCTGTTAGCTTTCATTTATGTACAATGAGACGTCTGAAGTCCAGGGATGCTGCAACATTTTGTTAATATTATAATTCTGTTAATTAATATATAAAATGGAATGTTTTTGTCACTTGCTGTTCTGTGAGCCAACATGTAATGAGAAATTCACAGATCAGTCATGATTGATGCAATCTAATTCATCTTTAGAATTGTGCTTTTTATAAGCAGATGCTTGAAAGGGAATGGGAAGATGCAAATTTATATGTTAACATATTATTGTTTCCCAAGGGTCAATTTTAGGTCCCATTCTTTTTAACTTGTACATGTTGCTTCTTGGGGAAGTCATCAGGAGACACGGCGTTAACGTTCACAGCTATGCTGATGACACTCAGCTTTACATCGCCGTGTCCCCTGATGACTATGAACCTATAAACACTCTTAAATTGTATTTTAGATATAAAGTCATGGATGGCAGAGAACTTTTTACAGCTCAACCAGGACAAAACATAAGTTTTAATCATTGGTCCTGAAGACAAGAGAGAGAGGATTTTACCTCATTCTGAATTTTATCCCTCATATCAAAAACGTTGTCAAGACAGGATTTTATCATCTTAAAAACATTGCCAGAGTCCGCCCATTCCTCTCTCTTGCCAGCACAGGGGTTCTGATGCATGCTTTTATTTCTAGTCGTTTAGATTATTGTAATGCCCTGCTCTCTGGTTTACCTCAAAAGTCTCTTTCAAATTTACAATTATTACAGAACTCAGCGGCACGAGTTCTGACGAGGACCAGGGGGCGGGAACACATTACACCAGTTTTAAAATCGCTGCATTGGCTCCCTGTGCGTTTCAGGATTGATTTTAAGATTCTCTTAATGGTTTATAAATGTTTTTATGGTCTTGGGCCTTCTTATCTCAATGATCTTCTTTTAAAGTATGAACCCTCGTGGACCCTGAGGTCTTCAGTTGTTTGTTATGTCCCTCCTTGGGAAGGAGGAAGAGAGTGTGTAACATACAATAATAAATAAATAACCGGGCAGGGATAAGATGGGGACACAGCTGTTTAATATGGTGACAGGTGGCAGGTGTCCACCATAGACAGAACAATACAACCAAAAGGCTAGACGAACTAATACTAACAGTAACTTAAATTCTCAGGCTTTATAGCGATCAATAATAAAATGAAACAGCCAAACAACTACCACTCCAAAAGCAAGTAAAGAAACAACCAGAGAAAAGTTAATACACAAACAACTTTTTGGTTTTTAATCCCCTCCTGTAACACTCAACTCATTTCCGGCTATGGAGCATCCGTTGTCATTCACATTGAAGTGAACCGCACCAGAGTTCATCTGTAAGGAAGCATGGACACAATTGTGGAGACTCCATCAACTTTCAAACTGAAGTGAACCTCATAATTTATTGTTTTCAGGAGGAACAGTGTTTCTTTGTTGGCTCCAAATAAGCTTTAGACGAGCTTTCACACCTGCCAAAATAAGAGGAGAAACCAGCTGTGGATCAAACCAGGACTAAACCTAAATTAGTCCAAGGTCAACCTTATCGAGTAAAAACTCTCTTTATATCAATAAAGGAGCAGAAAAATGAGCAATTAGAAACAAAAGCCTGCTTTCTTCCCTAATTTTAGCTTGTAGAGACAGAAGAGACGAGTTTTGTCAATATCATTCTGTTCAATATTATTAAATACCAAATAATAATTTTTTTCTGATTATTTTATTTTATTTACCCATCAAACCCCTTTGAAAATACAAAAGTTGTTATATCAGTTTCATTTCCAGCCTTTAAACAGGTACAAAAATTCTGATTAAAGTTGTAATTAGTGAAGCATATATTTTTTAAACTGTTTGATAAGATTCGTTTAGCCAAAAATTAAACAAAATTTTCTGTTTTTTGTAGTAGTTCTCTAGTACATCCTCACAATTTTTTTGTGGGTTTCAATTTTTTTCTGTGACCTTCAATTATTCTTAATAGTAAATGAAGGTCTTTTTTTGTGCATATCTTTTCATCCTCACAAAAATATCATTATTTTTTTCTGGTGGCTCCTTGTTATACAATTAGGTTATTATATACATTTGAGTTAAATCATTGTCCACATGAACTAAACTGGAATAAACTATATTTTGAAATACATTTTAAAAAAGATCACAAGAACACCACAGAAATGGAAAAATGTGGTGCAAACTAATTTTTGTTTTTCTGCAATTATATAAAATCTAAAAATTTAACTCCTAAATTGAGTCGTTTTTGTTAATAATTATCATTTTTACCTTGTCTATCCTTCAATCAACGCAGTGCCTCCTCTAATTTTAGTCACAGCTTTTTGTTTTATTTTATTTTTTGTGTGTTTAAGTCTGTTTTGTCTATTATTTCACATGTTTTATGTCTTCTTTTAAACCAATGTTTGTCTTTTTTGTTAAGTACCTTTTGTTCAATATATAAATACAGTGATTGATTGATTAAATAATACATTTTCACACATAATCACATTTGTCGTACAAAGAGAAAACAACGGGGTTAAGGAATGTATTTTTACAAAAAAAAAAAAAATCTGTTTTTCTGACAGTTGAGGGAGATCATTCTAGCAAATACTAGTTATTATCGGTATTGGGCTTCCAAATGAAATGACAGATGCTTAATTGGTTTCCAGAAGTCCAAAATTGTTGGAAAAAAATCTTCATAATGACAGTTATACAGAGGATCGGAAACTGTCCAAAAATGTTTTTGAAGTAATTTAAAAAAGCAAAAAATTGAAACAAAAAGAAAGCTCATAAATGACAAATGTGCAAAGGTGAATGCTTGTGGGTAATTTGCGTAAATCTAATTGATTTAAAAATAATTTGTTCATGGAGTAAAACGCCTGTCGTCTGCTGAATGTTTGAAGTTAGAATGACTTTTCCAGCTGAAAGTTTGCAGAAGTTCTTAGATTTCAAAGAGCATAAAGTGTTTGATGGATTTTAAACTTTTCTCATTCATTTTCAACACGAACTAAACCGCTTCATACTTTAAAAAATCCATAAGGCCAAAAGTACAAGCAGGAATCTCCTGACAGAGCAGAATGTTTTATTTGTGATATGTTTTATATTCTGTTTTCGTGCCTCCAGCTCCCACAAATACGAGGCTGTGGATGAAGTGGAGGGTTCAGATCAGGAGAGGTCGCGGGGCTGTGAGATGTTCTCCACACCAAAGCACAAGTGCAGCAGCTGCCATCACAGCAGATTTGGGTTTTTACAGAATCTGAGCACGTTCATCACAGTAAATAACAGTTCCTTCCAGAGCGCTGCCACTTCACGAGCTCCCGTCTTCTTCACACTGTTAATATTTTTACTCAAAGTGCAAATTTGCCGAGTGCTAATGATATTTAAACAGCGAGATTGCTCGTGCCTCCAAGCTGCTTCAGCTCAGGCTTGGCACGAAACAGATGAAGCAGAAGCACTGACCGTGAGCTGTGGCAGAAGCCCAGCGCTGTG
Source organism: Oryzias javanicus (assembly GCA_003999625.1). Taxonomy (NCBI): domain Eukaryota; kingdom Metazoa; phylum Chordata; class Actinopteri; order Beloniformes; family Adrianichthyidae; genus Oryzias; species Oryzias javanicus. Next base: position 13,972,995 of record CM012447.1, read on the forward strand.
ACAGATTCTGCTGCGCTAACGGTGGAGGGAAAACAAGGATGGAGCTAATGTGTCCTGACATCTCCCTCCTCACCCGTCCATCTGCCGAGCAGCTGTGAGGAGGCTTCCACCGACGCTCCCAGTCTTCAGCCAGGCAACACCAGAGACCTGTTTCTGCTCGGGCTCGGCTCCAAGAGCAGCAACAGAAGCAAAGGTCTGTGTGCTTCAACCAGGCATGCATGAACAGGCACCAGCGTTGCTCTCAGACAGGATGTGTCCTGAAGATGTGAAGCTTCAGAAGGAAAACGACTTTTTTCTGATTTTGGTCAAACAAATGCATTAATTGTAATAGTTATAAAGCTGATTTAACTATAAAATATAAAAACTGTACATTATACGTTTCCTCTCTTTTTGGGGGGGCGTCTTCTCTGACATCACCCAAAAACAAACCCTCATTGACCAGAGTTTGCTCCGCCCTTCTTTCCAGTGTTCCAAACCCAATATTTGATTGGACAAAGTAGAATTGAAAGCTCCATTGGCTCCCCCATGAATCCAGCTAAATTAGAAAAACACATCCCTCAAATTTAAGTTCTAGTACTAGAATAACTAATTAAAAAAGCTGTCAGCTTTGGTGTCACAAAGTGTCTCCATTTAGGTACAAAAATGTTGATATCATTGAAGGCTTAGGAGGAAAAGGCAATTTTTTTTTTCTTTTCTTTGTGCATCACAATAATGTCTCTCCTTTTATCACTTTATAATTTTATCAAAAGAGGTGGGATCCCTGGCTTATCCCTGTGCAAGGGACGGGCAAAGCATCTAGATGGTTGGGGGCCCGAGCCCAGAAGGGGGTCCCGCTGAGCTGCTCCCACCACAGTGATAAAGCATTTTTTTTTTTTGTTTGTTTGTTTGTATAATGACCAAACGATAAATGGAGTATACCTGTGTGGCACTTTTCTACCTTCCTCGAAGGCCCAAAGTGTTTTAGAGTCACACAAACATTCACACACTGGTGGGGCGCTCGGCGGGAATCGAAACCGCAATTACCCCGGAGCTCTTTAAAGGGCTTATTTTGTGCAAAATCATCTTTTTTTTTTCAGCTTTTAAATATATTAGAATGTAAATTTTCCCATGAAAACACCCCCGTTAAAACTGTATTTTAATCCATTCACATTCATATCTTCTAAAACCCTGCTCCCTGAGCACCAGCCCCTCCCAATCCACGAAAGCGAGCAGATCCTCACAATGAGACGTACACGAGTGATAACAGCCCCTTCCAGGAGGAGTCTACTCTGCCAGGCTAACACAAACCCCCCCCACATTCTCCGCTGAGCTAGCAGCTTTCATTTTATATGCACATCCACTTTTACAAAAGTTCAGTTGGTGAAATGCAGACACACTGCCGAGATTGACTCTATAGACAGCAAACAGCAAAAGGCAGAGCATGAAAATAACTCATATTTCATAAATAACTCATTTTTTGTGAAATATAAGTAATATATGATCACATATGTTTATACAGTTTTGTCTGAAAAGCTTAAGAAAAGCATTGTTTTAGTTTTATTGACCACAGAGCAAAGTATTTGGGTAAAAAACATTTTTAAACGCACAACTTCACTTAAAAGTGTTTTTCTGTCTCGGTTTCATTTCCAGCTTCCTCGCTTCATCACCTCGTAGGCCTGATATAGATTTGGAAACCGCTTTCTAGTCATTTTTTTCCCCCTTTGAACACCTGATCTCCAGGGAAAATATTCTGTCATCAGACTCTACATTTGTTTACCTCTTCTCTTTAGTCCTGAATGAAACGCTTCCTTTCAACATAGACCTTGCAGCAAACTTGCAATCCAGCCTTGAATTGAGTAGTTCTGTTTGCACTTTAGCCCCCAACCAACACCGCTTGATGAAACCCGATGGAAACCCGTCCCCATTAGCCGCAGCGGAGTCTGATATCTTGTGCTGAGCTTGGTCACGGCACACTGAAGTTGACTTTCCTTTTAAAAAATTTTCATCACCAAACCAACAAACCTGCACACAAAAATGTACTTTAAAATCCGATGTTTGCATGACGTTTGTTGATCTGAGGATGGAAGGAGACCTTCAAGAAGACCAAACTTTCTTCTTTGTCTTTCAGCTGCTCCCTTTAGGGTTCCCCACAGGGTACCGTCCACCTTCATCTAACCCTCTCCTCTCACACGCCTTCATCCTCATCCACAAATCTCCTCTGAGATCTTCCTCTAGACTTACAGGAACCTCAGCATCGTTTTAACCTCTAAAATCCTCTAAAAATAATGTTTCTTTTTTAAATTTAAACTCTTTTAAAAATAAGTATGTGTAAGATGTGGCTGGTTGAATATTAAATATTTTGCCTGATGAGTTTTATTCACCTTGACAACTGAATGTCACTGATGGAAGATGTGTTTGTAAAGCAAATAAGTGAGTTATTAAATTCATCCCACACTGATTTTGAACATTATTACATTTTCTGGATGTCCAGCTCTGCTCAGGTTTCAGGCAGGAGTGCGTAATGATGATGGGAGCCGGAGAGGACAAAGAGTCTGCTTCTTTGTTGGCTCCTCTTAGCCTCGACTGGGCTTTGAAACGGCCCCTTGAGGAGGGGAGGAGGGTGAAGGGTCGGCCCGTCTCCTGCTGTAAAGGGGAGTTCATTCCTTCGCACAGATGAAGTGACATTCACTCGCTTTGATGCTTTTGCTGGTCCCAGTTTTCCATCACCAGCTTGTTTTAGCACTTTTTAAAGATCATTTTCTGATCTATTCTAAAATATTGGTCTTTCAATTATGTCATTTTCAAGGACATAGTTTCTGCAGAGCGACAGCAGTTCCTTATCTTAGTTGTGGGTGCCTCTTGCTGCAGGGCAACCCCGCCCCCTTTCCTCTCCCCACTCTGTGCTCTTTTCATACTTTATTTCTTTGTCTTCTCCTAAATCAGTTCAATAAAAAAGTATTTAGAGATGCAATTTTAAACTTTTCTTCATCTTCATCATGAGAAAAATGACACAAAATGTCTAAATCGCAATTTTCTTTGGGTCGACTTTTATGTGTTCAAAACTCATCAGCTATATGGCACAGAGTTTCGGTTCGGTACCCAGCAAGTAAAAACTAAGTAGTAGGTGTCTCATAACAAAAAAGAAAACAACACAAGGTTGCCTGAATATTTTACACAATGTGGTTCTCTCATGATCTTATTGTTGTTTCGGTCACGGTGGGAGCTGCTCATAGAGGCTCAGTGTGCTCTGCCACCAACTAACAGTCGGGGTTTATGTGGAGTAAGACCCTGAATGACGTTCATAAAAAATTAATTAAATATCGTCTTGTCAGCATTTTAAACTGATACAAGTATCGCCAAATGAAATATTGTGATACATCGGTGAATTGATTTTTTTCACTAAACAAAGTCTGAACCTCCAAGGATAAATACGAGATGAAGTGTTTGGTATGAAAAGCTTAACTTTTTTGGTAAAATCTTGAAATTCACAAGTTTTACTAAACAGACTGGACTTCAAATCCTTTATTTCCTTTTTCTGGGTGACCTTTGAGAAAAATCCATTTGATTTATTCAGTTAAACAAAATGAGTGAGGATTTAGGACAACGTTTTTGACAAACAAAAATCCTCTGCTGTCCATCCGCCAATAGTGAGATCCCACTTTTATGTCGCTGACAACCCTCACAGCGATGACGGGAGACTCTGGTCACGTCCTTTTTGGTAACAGCGTGCAGGAATAGAAGAATCAACTCAAGCATGACTTTGAGGCCATGGTGGGATCAGTGTGAAGCCCCAGGGGGGACAAAAAAAACTTCCAGAGAAATGAAGAGGTGTGCTCGGACAAGCCTCTGTGTCGCCATCTCTGGCCAACTAATGGCACACAAAGTAGCGTTGCCATAGTAACTCATATTCATGAGCAGGCCACTTGGGTTCCATTTTTTTGCCTTTAAAATTGTTCAAAAGCTTAAAAAGGGGCAATCATGAATCAAGGATCAAATTTGACAGACGTCTGGCGGAGTCCGGGTAAGTTATAAAAAAGGAAAAGAGTCCAGAACGCTTCACTTACTGTGAGATGGCAGAAGCAAAGTAAGGCGTGCACGAGAACGTGACTCCCCCCACACTGAGCACCATTACTGTGAGGTGTTTGTAATGAGACGGAGGAGAGCCACCGGATGCGGCTGCTGCTGCAGTCAGGGGGACGCTTGACAATTAAAGGTTAGCGGCATCAGGAGGACTGGTTCTTTTAAAGATACATATGATTACAATCTCATAACTGGTCCTGCATGAGTAGTAGAAGCTTCCAGGGTTTTATTTCCCAGGAGGGTTGTCAGATTCTTTGGCTTCATGTAGCTGAAGTGAAAACCAGTCTGGATAAGTGATGGTTTGTCCTCTTGGATGCTGCAGGATGTTGAAGTTGTGATCCATCCCAGACAGAGACTGCATACAGTGATGGATCAGCCTGAAGCTTTATCTTCATCTGGAAGTTCGATAGAGGCTGCAGGCATTTCGTGCTACAGTCAGCACCTGAACTTTGGAAAAAGTTTGAAGGAAAATGCAAAGATTTTTCATTATTGGTTACCATGGTTACTATGGTTTGCGGCAATCGGTGATATATATATTTTTTTTTTTAATGAATCTCTACATTTTCTCAGTAGATGAAAGATCTGGTCAGTCCAGATTCTTCTAGCATCATCTTCTAGATGATGGAACAGATGCATCCCTGCTGGTGAACTGCCATTTCTATTATATCATAATTATTTTGTCTTGATAAGCTTCACAGCGGGACAAGATCACGACTTTACATTACACATGGCTTTCTGATATTTCTGTTTTCAAAAGAGCCACAAATTGGGTAAAGCAATAAAGGGCTTTGAGCGCCTCTTGTATAAACTGGCTTGATATGGAATGAAAAACACATTTTAATGTTTATCTTTTTCTTTTGTAGCTACATATTGTAGACACTGTTGAGGTATGCCGTATTTTTTGTTACCTCACCCTGCTTTTGTAGCCCATTTACACCCATGATGATAGAGGAGCGCCTCAAAACTTGAGTTGCACGGCAGTCGACCTTGAACCATATGCATGTGTTTCTGTTTGTCTTGTTCTGGGCTGACTAATTTCCCTCGAAATCAATAAAGTACTGCTGTAATATTTTTTTTACTCATAAAAATGTTGTGTTATAAACATATGAAGAATTTGATTTTGCAACTTCAGGTTAATATATTTATGGAATATTTTTATTATGTTTTTGTAAAATTGAATGTTCTTGTTTATTATTATGAGACTTGGCATTATAATTTTACTTATACCAAAATTAAATACATAAAGTTATATATTTAAGGAAGAGTTTTTGTGTGTTTGATGAAGATGTTTTAAGAAAAAAACTAAAACAACTTTTGGTTTAAATAGTTCAATGATTCATGCTATATTCATTTCCATGGTGATACTTCAAGGAGTTTTAGTTAAATAAGTGGAGAATATCTGGAGTATCTTTACATGTTATGGATTTTACTAGGTGATGACATTTTTTGGCCAAAATGTTTACATTTTTTTCATATTCATCCATTTTCTTTACCCACTAAAACCTTTTGGGGTCATGGGGGTTTCTGGATTCTGTCCTGGCTACTGTTGGCTGCAGGAGGGGTACACCTGAACAGGTGCTAGTCTGTCTCAGAGCTGATTGGATTTTTATTTTGTTAATTTATTGAACCACTGTGTATGGTTTGATGTGCTATTTGGTAGATTTTTAATACTCTGATTAGCAGATTTTTTTGGTTTTTGTTTTATTTCATTTTTCAAGCCTTTATATTTGGATTTAAATATTTCATTTGCAGTCGTTGATCTGTTTCACACCTTTTGAAGGTTTGCTGGTCATGATAGGTTTTAGAACCATGTTTAACCATAAAACCTGAGGTTAAGGTTATTTTCTAAAATATTTCCCTAAACAGATTTAAAACTCAACAGTTTTTCAATCCAACTATCAAAACTCTGAGTAAGTATCAAACGTATGAGTTCATAGCCTACTTGTGATTATTATCTGCAGTGATGTTCATATTAAACCATTTTCATTCTCATGCTCTGCGCGTATCCTGGATCTGGTTGAGGAGTGCCATGCACGCACCCCTCTCTGATGCGCCATTGCCCTTAACTCCCGTCCTGTTGCTCCTCAGAACAGGATGAGCTCAGTTTTAAAGTGTCGGAGGCTTACTCCTCTCCTCGTCCTCCTGCTGACTCCCTCCCGAATGACGTCGCGGCACGCGCGGAGCGGAGACCATAAAATCTGCGGGCGCTGCGGGAGCGCGCAGAGCCGCACAGCGCAGGGCCACTCTCGTTCCGTTTGGATCCTCCCAGCCTCTTTACGCTTCACCCTGCCTCATTTGAAGCTGCTTTGAGTTTAAACGAAACTTTCCTAACGGGGTCTGTTCCTGTTCTGAGGCTCCATTACGCGCGCGCGTTATTTTGGCCCCATGGAGCCCTTCACGGTCCCCGGAGCTCAGCTGTCGCTGTCCGACCTGTACTCCGCCATCCCCTTCAATGTGACGCTCCCGGACGAGGGCGGCGGGCTGCAGAACTTGACCGAGCAGCGGCGGGCGGTGCGTGGCGCGGCGGGGATGATCATAGCCGTGTCCATCACTGCGCTCTACTCCCTCATCTGCGTCGTGGGACTGCTGGGAAACGTGCTCGTCATGTACGGGGTGGTCAGGTGGGTAACCTCAGCGCTTAAGGAGAGCAGGCACTAAAAGTGAAGCTTGAAACAAACATAATTTGGGCAAGAAAAGAAAAAACTGTAAAATAAAATATAGGATTTTATTGTTTGTCCATTTGTTTAATCTCAGCCTTCTAATTTGTAAAACCTTTGAACATGTTTCTATAGTTGATATTTTCTTGTGATACTAAAGGCTTTTACAGCTCTGGTGGAGTTTGTATGGATTATTTTCCCTTTTTAAGGATTCTATGGAAAAATGAGAAGTTCTTGTCAAGATGATGCTTTTGGTTTTTTTCCCTCTGGCCAGAGATCTTAAATTAAGAAGAAAAAAAACTTGAGAAAGGAGATCACTTTGCTGATTTTTCACTCATCTTCATCACGTATCCCTTGATTCGCTCATTAAATGGTAGAAAACAGTCAGGCGTAACCTCAGCTTGTCAGATATACTGCTGTTTTTCCTCTGATATGTAGAAAGGGAAGCAGAGGTAGAAGTTTTCTGCTGCTTCCAGCCATAAAGCTGCAGTTTTGTTTCATTTAAGCTGGATTTTTCTGAGCTCAGAAGGAAACTGTTGTGAGGGAAAAAGGTAACAGAGACGGACGGTTTGAGGTTGGAGTCGGTTTGAGGAGCTTTATGTGTGTGAGTGAAATGATTCATCTGTGCCACAGAGAGCAACCGGACGAGAACGGAGAAGCTGAGATGGATCCTGAAGTCAGGATGACTTGAAACTGTCATGAACTCTCTGATGAGTCAGAGGAATCAGCCTTGATAAGAGCTGATCAGATTTTCTACAAGCTGCTCGTATTATCTCAGTCATACAGGAAACGCTGATAAAAGCTTCCAGCAGGACGGATAATTAAATGAAGCACCTGCATCCCTCAAGCAGCAGCTCACGACATCTTTTATTAGCAGATTCTGCTCAGAGCTTTCTGGGGTTTTTTTTTTAATTTCTTCTGCCTGAAATCATGGTGAGGATGACATTTTTAAAATTTCTCATAAAACTCAGCTTTGTTTCTTTTTTCAACTTTATTTCGTGAAAACTTTAAAATTTCACCTATGCGTAATATTTTTGCCTGAAATAGCCTGTAGTGCAAAAGTAATGATTCACTGTAACTAATTACTTTCAGCTAGAACACAGGTCAGAGCAGAACCAGCAGAAAACTGCATGAAAATGTTGTTGAGCTGGGACAGTCTTAAAACACTCTGGTCGTTTCTTCAACCCAGTTCTTGGGCTTTTTTAATGTTTTCTTGATTATTTCTTGAGCCTATTTCAAATTTGCTTCATTTTTATGTTTTTATATCTGTTTGTTTGTCTGTGTGTGTTCCAATGTGTGTTCCACCAAATAAAGTTGATCTCACAATCCTTCCTGGTAAAACAAAAGTTAAACCAAAATAAATTAAATTACATTTTGGAGAATTTTTGGGCTTGTTTCAATTTAACACAATTTATCCAGTTTTTTCTGAATTAAAACACACACACACACACACACACACACACATATATATATATATATATATATATATATATATATATATTTAAAATCAGAATTTGGTTAAATACAACTCAAATTTGACAATTTTAACTATGATGTTTTTTTCAGAGTGTATTAAAATAAAAGCATCTAATTTATAGTTCTGCTTCAGTGTTCTGCACTGATTGGAGAGCTTTTATCTGACAAAACAAACGTACAATTAATTTAACAATAAGGTGCTGATTTTTACCCTTAAATAATCAAACATTTGTTTGTAAAAAGGAAAAAATGCATCTTTGTTGTCTTGCTTAACCCCTTAATGCCCACTGTCACAAATATGTGATAAACCACTTTGGCTCCTATAAGCAGCATACTACATAAAAGCAAAAACACATTTATTAAAAATAAATAAATAAATAAAAAGCAGACATTAAACGGTTAAAACAACTATGGTGTTGATATATGGGGGAAAAAACAACTAAACCATCCATTATGCATAATACAAAAATGAGACACAAGAACAAATATTACATCGTGTTTTTGTCATGAAGACACAAACATTTTATCCTCTAAAACAAAATAATAAAATAAAGTAAATCAATGCAAATAATTAATATAGCTAAAATTACTTTCACAGAAAATACAAAAACTGTTCAAGGAAAGAAACATGAGAATGTTTATTTAGAATAGAATAGAATAGAATAGAATAGAATAGAATAGAATAGAATAGAATAGAATAGAATAGAATAGAATAGAATAGAATAGAATTTTTAAAATGACCAAAAACCTTTTATAAGGACCAAATTTTTGCATGTCTTTCTGTCTGTGGGTTGAGGTTGTGGAAAAATATGGAGGATAGGATCAAAATATTACAAAAAAAAAAAGAAAAACATAAAAATTTGAAACGTAGAAGCCAAATGGGATAATGTATGGACAATCATGATTCTGTGACACATTATTATTATTATTATTATTATTATTATTATTATTATTTTTACTTTTTCTTTGATTCTTTTGTGTTTACATGAATAACTGTATTCATATGTAAAAACTTCTTATATGTAAAAACTTCATGCATAAACTAGAGTAAGACTTAGTTTTGAATTAATAAAAAAGTTCTCCCACCCACTCATTTTTCAAGCTCTGTTTGACTATTTTGTGTTAGAAAAGGAAAAGAAATCCAATCAAACTAAACCCCTTAAACATTCAAATAAACAATCTGAATCACAGAAAATGTGAAGCATATCAGAAAGAGTTGTTCCCGTCTGAGCTTCGTTGGTGCTTACAAGTTGCAATTGTTCAGTGAAACACAGACTGAATGAGTCCATAAACAAGTCATTTTCACACAAGAAAGGATTTTATTTGTACTAAACTGATATTTGTGGAGAAGCTTCAATACTTAAGCAAGTTCTGAATGTAAAATGTACCAAACAATGTATAAAGGAGTTTGAAAACTACATGAAAAATGGCCATAAATGTCAAATTAAATGACTGAGTTACAAATCCCAGATGCATAGATTTATAGGGCTTTGTCAAAAATTAATAGATTAAATTATCTGTGTGTATTTTAGTTACCACAGGCTGAAAATAAATAATGCAAAAACCCGGTGACTTCTTCACCTGGATGGAGATGCTTCCACTGTAGGGCCTGCAGGGACCTCATGGCGATGTGGGTGGGGCTTTCAGTTGCTGAGAGGCTTTCTGAGAGACTCGGTGTGATTGGGGATGAAGAGGCCGCTCCACACATGCTCCACTCGAGGCACACAGCAGACAACAAGTCAAAGGGCCTCTTGATGTTCTGCCATCCTCTCCTCAAATCTCCTTCTGCAGCTTCTGTTGGTAAACAAGCAGCATTGTGTAGGTGCTTCAATCTGAAGGGGATCTACTCTGAGGATGTGTTTAATTTTTAGGCTGCTTGAAATGATTTTGCTATGCAAAAAAAAGGGCATATCCAGCTGAAAAGCTGTGAAATATTCATCCATGAGAAACAGGAGTGGAATTTTGTCTAAAAATATCATATCTTGTTGCCAGAAGGAACATGTTTCCTCCCGTGTGATGTCAGTCACACTCACTGTTTTTTTTTTTTTGGTTTCCTGTTGGAGTCAACATGGCCACAGCAACACACTGCTGGACTCCGGCAGCTCCATCATGTGAGCACAAATGGACTCCAGCCATGGAAACACTGCAGAGTCCAGGATGATTTACTGTCCGCCATGACTCTGCAGAGAAAGGAAAAAGAACCAGAACCGATCTAAATGCAAATGTTGATTCTCTGGCACTGAATAGAGTCTGACCAAAAGACATAAATAGACTTTTATAGAAAAAGTTATATTGAAAATATTCTATTCCAATGAGTTTGTATTTTCTAAATGGTCTAATTAAATGTGGTGTTTTCTGCATGCTAATTTGAGCTCTGTATGTTTCACAAGCACACAGATAATGGAAAAATGTTCTCTGGATCCAAGTTTTAAAGTTGCACGTTTACGGAGCACAGTTTCCATTTTTGTTGCTAATTCTCAAGAGTGGAAGATACTTTTTTTTCAACTATTCTTAACAAGCATCTAGTCCCACTCCAACTTTATTTTTTTGAACTGTAAAATTGTTCCCTAATTACAATTCTACAGTTTTTAGCCAAAATAATAATAATAATAAAAAAAAAAAAACGGTTTCATTTTTTAAGAAATATTTTCAGCACGTCAGCAAGAGCTCATTAGAAAGTTGAAGGCCTGGGTTGATTCATATCGATTAATCGATTCACAAAATTAAAGTATCGATCAATCACAAAAGCTAAAATCTGCTAACTTGATGCTAAAATTTAATAGAATTTGCCATAGGACAGCTAATGCTAACGCTCAGTCAAAACACACATTGCTGACTAAATAAACATCTTTATAAACTCACCAAATTCTTTTAAGGAAACATTTGTAAAGTAACTATTTGTGGTCTAAAGCACAGTTTCTTTGCTCATTCTTTGCTTCTTCTTCTTTTTTTTTTTTTTTTAAAGTGTACTGCTGTAGCACGAGCTCCACCTTGTGGCCAAACTGAAACACCCTCCAGGAGAGACAGAACATTTTTGAGAAATCATGTAACACTGTGTGCTATTAACAATCTCAACAACTCACTGATACATTTTACAGAATGTGAACTGTATCAGATTCATATAATAGTGATCAAAATACATAGTAGATTATTAATGTGTTGCTAAACAAATGTGTCAAGCATGGGAACTGTGTAAACTCAAAATTAAATTGAATGGAATTGAACTGAGTAGATCGAAACGATAAAAAAAATTGGAATCTAATTGATCTAGGCTTTGGCGAATCAAATTGATTCTGGAAATTGTTATCAATACACTGTCCTAAAAAGCTGATTCTGGTCTGTAGGTGCAGGAATTAGATCTGCTAATTTCCCATCAGCCCTTTTGTTACATGCTCTCCCGCAAGCTTATAGCACCTCACAAACCCAAGCTAACATTGGTGTAGCAAAAAAAAATAAATAAAAAAAAAACAGGGTGCAACACTTGGAGCTATCCAACCATACAGTTTGAGGCAGATGGCAGCTCAGATGAGAAAAACAAAGAATGGATCTTTGTCTCTGCATGAAGATGCAACAAAAATGTAGCGCAGCAGAGACTTTGGCCCGCCCATGGCAGCTGCTGCATCACAAACAAGAGCTGTTAAACCACAATTTTTCATCTGCTCCTGATCCATCATAATTAAAAAAATAAATATTCAAAAATGTGTTACTATTCTTTTGTTATGATGCCACAAGAACATGTTGAAAACCCAAGATTTTCATTGATGTGGGTCTTTAAGTAATTTGTCTTTTTGGGTTACGCAGGTGATGTTTCAACTAGGAATGCTATAAACAATCATTTTAATAGCAGAATTAAATTAGTCATTGACTATTTTAACAGTCATCATAGTCGTGACTGATCGTGACAACCCTTGTTTGAATATAAGGGTGGAGCTTGAACTTTCCTTTCATACAGCCTCATCAGTCAGATCAACTCACTGCCAACACACCAATGACCACTATAAAGGAGTAACATTGATAGGAAGGCACCTTCAGATTTTTTTTTAAATTGTAGAATAAACTATGATGGCAGAGTTGTACTCTTGTGCACTTTTAACGTCTGCTTAATCATTGTTTTGGCAGACTGAAAGAGGCATTTCCATTGAATTTCCTCAAACTCAAGTTTAGTCCCATCATGAGGAAAAACGTCTTATTATAGTGTAAAAAGCAAATGTAAAATGCTTTGCAATGCAGTTGACTAGGATGTGTTTGACAAAAACTCTAAACTTCACCAAAAAAGAGACTTAGATATTCTGGAGAAAGTGTCAGAAGAAATAAGGAAGAACTCAAATGTAGGATCATCCAGCTGTTCCTTTATGATCTGGTACAGTCTCATTACCTTGAAGATTTTCTACAGCTCTCACAAATTTGGGATGTTGAAGTTGATTTAAAAAAAAGTGTTCTTTTTAATTGAAAGAAAGCTAACTTCTTTACTTATCTGTCATTATACCTAGATACACCAAGATGAAGACCGCTACAAACATCTACATCTTCAACTTGGCTCTGGCGGACGCCCTGGCCACCAGCACGCTGCCTTTTCAAAGTGCCAAATACCTGATGAACACTTGGCCTTTCGGACAGTTGCTGTGCAAAGTCGTCATCGCCATCGACTACTACAATATGTTCACCAGTATCTTCACTCTGACCATGATGAGCGTGGATCGCTACATCGCCGTGTGCCATCCAGTCAAGGCTCTGGGATTTCGAACACCTGTCAAGGCTAAGATGATCAACATTCTAATCTGGATCTTGTCATCTGCAATTGGCGTGCCTATTATGATCATGGCTGTGACTAAAGTGACAGATACCGGTAAGATTTGTTTAATCTCAAGACGTTATACAATGTATCTGTATTAAACTAATCTCCATTGTCCAGGACTTGTCGGTGATCGAATCAAAAATGCTGCAGAGCAGGTTTGGGTTGGTTTTGTGTTCTGTTTTGACAGCGAACCCTGCTTTAGGACACTTTTCCTGTTTGGTTTTTAGCATCCACTACACAAACCATCTCTGCTAGATTATTCTCTTCTGAAAATGCCTTTAGCGCAACAGTTTATGAATTTTTCATTTAGGGCGCAGTCAAACCACAGCGGTTGAGTATCAAATGATGATTTTTGTTTTAACGATTAGTTTGCTTTCGGTGGAAAGTGTAAAGATCACCTGAAATCTCCTGAACCAAACAAATTCATACTCGTCTGTGAGTCACTCTGGTTCAGTTTGACATTAATGTGGATGCTGGAAACTACATATAGTGTATACTGAATAATGTTTACCAGGCAAATTAGGACAAATCAAAGAACAGATGAGAAAAAAAGTCTTGTTGGCGTTCATCTTGGACAGAATTGATCCACTGTTGTGATTGTGTGATATTAACTGGTGGATTGATTTTTTTAGTCTCCTTCTGCAGAGTGAAACCCATCTGGTGTGACATTATTCAAAACCCTCATAATTTTTTCAGGTTTATAACGTACCCTTACTTTACCTTACCAAAATAAAAGATTTAATTAGAGGTTGATTGGTCTTTTGTTTGTCAACTTAAGGGTTCGGAGGTCCCCCAGAGCAATACTGATAAATGTCATACTTTGTACACACCAGCTTTGGCAACTGGCGTTCAAGCAACCTTTTTCAATAAAAAGTCTATCTAAACAACAATAAACCAGTGTAATCTCTTGCATTCTTGTGTCGCTACCCGACTTTTTAAAGTCAGTGTTTTGGTTTAAAATACAAACCGGACATTCATTGAACACATGCTGAAAGTTCAACCAGTTGCATGTGGCCCTTGGACCTGGACCCTGATTTAAGCACGTCAAAAAACGCACAGTTAAAAACGATGAGTTGGGTAACCCAAAACATCAAAAAGTGACAACAGGGGGGGCCCAAACCATACATCCATGTATGACGAGTAGGAGTGAGAATGCGTTGGAGACACAGACACGATGGAGGCGATGTCAACATTCAATCAATTATCGAATGTTCTTTTTTTTTGTGTCAACCCAACGAGGAGACACACAGCAACATGACCAGTGGAAATCAACCTTTAGCTTCCCCTTCTAAACAAAAAAATCTATGGACATTTTTGAATCTTTTTCAAGATTTGGCATTAAAAGTACCAAAGAAAACATGGCTTTTACCTCCTTAATCTGAGTCTTTCTTCTCTTTCAGATAAAACCACATGTATGCTGAGCTTTCCTGATCCGGACTGGTACTGGGACACAGTCATCAAGATCTGCGTGTTCATTTTTGCCTTTGTGGTTCCTGTAATGGTCATTACCCTCTGCTACGGCCTGATGATCCTGCGCCTCAGAAGCGTCCGCTTGCTCTCTGGCTCAAAGGAAAAAGATCGCAACATGCGTCGAATCACTCGAATGGTCCTTGTGGTGGTGGCCGCCTTCATCGTCTGCTGGACCCCCATCCACATCTTTATAATTGTGAGGACCATGGTGGAGGTTGACACCAGGAATCCCTTTGTGGTCGCGAGCTGGCACCTGTGCATCGCCTTAGGCTACACCAACAGCAGCCTGAACCCTGTCCTCTACGCCTTTTGGATGAAAACTTTAAGAGATGTTTCAGGGATTTCTGCCTTCCGTGTCGGACCCGTGTGGAACAGAACAGCATCATCAGTGGCCGGCACACTACCAGGGAGCCGGTGTCCATCTGTGCTCCGGCAGAGGTAGGAAGGAAGCCAGCATGACTAGACATGGACCGGATCCCCAACAGTTCTCACCAGAGGAGGATCCATCAAGATTTGCAATCAGAGGTGACGCAGATCTCTACAACAGAGTTTTAATGATAGAAAAAGCTCAGAAGACTGAAGATGACTTGGAGTCTTTGGGTTGACATGCCAGAATTAAAAAATTTGGAGCCTTTTCCGTTTTGCTGTTAAAGATTGTCTGCTGCAGGAGGGGGGATGCCACAGACAGGCTGTGGCAGTATTGATCAAAAAGTAAGATTACGTCAGTGCATTCCTGTGTGTTGTCAAAGACAAGTGAAAGTTTTTCATGAAAAAAAGGACAGATGTGCTGGGGATCTTCACAAGAAGACAGATCTCATAGAGCTACACGCTGAGACTCTTTGGACTTCAGACTCACAAACACTGAAAAAAAAGTAATTTAAAACTTGATACTTATGTACTTCACAACTTTAAATCCCATCTTAGCATGGTTTGCTGGATTTAAAGGAAATGCTCGGATTTTTAAGGGGATCTTTTCTTGCCCCTTAGGAATGTCTAGAAACCTGTAAAGAAAAAAGGAAAAGTCCCACCTTTTAGGTTTCTTTCATACTCGGGGAATAATGCTGCTGGATTGAATGGGCAAGATAGTAGTTCTCCAAAAAAAAAATATGCCAGGTTTAGCTTAGCACTTGGAAGGAAGTGTGGCACAAAGTCAAAGATTAAAGCAGATGAATGAATAATGCTCTTTTTGTAAATAATTTAAAGCTTATCGCATTTCAACAATGTTGTGTGCTTGTGTATTTATTTTAAAAGATAGTTCATGTTTTGTTGCCTATTTTAATAGGTAATTATTTCAAATGTATAAAGTATGGAAAATAAGATGCTTAACTGATTAGAAATGGACTTGTTTTCTCATATCTATAGATTGTGTTTGCGGTAACTGAGGACTTTCTTCAGCAAAACGAGATCAGATAATATCGCTGCGTCAAGTTTGTGCAGCAGTGGAGGGATATTTTTGCTGTATAAGGCGCTTGTGCATATTTTTGTAAATGACTGTGGCATAAATGTTCTTCTTTGTGAAGAGAAAGTTTTTGTTTGAAAATGTCAATTAGCTGCCTGTATTTTTGCAAACTTAAATAAAGTGATGATGGAATTCATTCCAAGCATTTTGGAAGGAAGAACAACTGGGCTTTGGGAACCATTGAACCCAGTTTCTACTCTTTGCAGATGATGTGCTTGTCTATTTGGATGAAGTTTTTTGTTGCCATCGTCACCAATGACCAAAAGCTGTAAGTTAAAATCCCAAACACAAGAGGAAAGGAGCTTTCTTACAGATAAAGTGCGATTCTCAGACCTCAAAGAGGAAATAAAAGTCACTATTTCACGCAGAAAGTTGCCAGTTAAGTTGGTTAAATCCGCCCAATCACCTTTCTAGTCAAAGCATTCTCACTCGCATGGTTTGGTCCCCCTCCACATAACTTTTGGACAACCGCAAACCGGTTTCAGTCTGAGGGCCCCTTGGTATCGGACCACAGGGCTAATCAGGGCTCCCCCCAGCCAGCAAGACCAAGTGAGCCCCACAACCCAGTTGGGATTGTCGTCAGTTTAAATGACAGCCCCTCCTGTGTTTACCCACATTAGCTTTGCTGTCCAGGGACCAGCAGCCTGGGAGGCCACCCTACAACAGTAACTCTACCAGCCTCTGGACAGTGACGCTCACTACATTGTCCACTCTGGCCAGCATGGCCCACTGAGAGCTCATTTAAGCCAATGTCAGCAAAACATGGGGTCACCATGAAAACTAGGGACACACACAATTGGAATCCACATTTTCTGAACACTTTTAAATCATATGAGGCCTCAGGTCGCAAACCTCTACTGCTACACTAACCCTAATGCAGTACCAATTCTATGTCTGGTACCGCGTCCCAATAGGTGTGGATCCAGAACTGAATGGAAACAGCCTGTACGTCAAAAAACGACAAGTTGAGGACACCTAAAGCATCAAAAAGTGATGCGGAGAGGGCCCAAAACATACGTCCATATACAACAAGTTGGGATTGAGAATGTGTATTCCCAGTGGGACTTCTTTCTGCAGTCTCAGGTTGTGCTGAACAAACTGCAGAGGCATTGTACAACGACTGGACTATTGAAGTAAAAAAAGAGAAAGATTGACACATCAGAAAACATTTCTGAGGACGACTGGGAAACAGCTTGTTTGAGGGCTCAAACAAAGTCTGATGCGCACTTTCCTTTCACCCAGTAGACTAAACCACATATTCTCAGACAGGATATATTTGTCGAATGATTGGAGGAAGTGTTCCAGTGTGTGCTAAGTAATGTGTTTTAGATATATACCTCAAAATTTTGTCGTAACGCAGAAACAATCCTTGCTCATTGACTTTGGACCTTTACAAATTATTGCATTGTGGTGGAAGAGCATGGACGCACCCTCAACGGGAATGTGGACAAAAGAATTGATGACATGGAGAGATTAATATATATTGTTAAAAAGAAAGAAAAAGCTTTTGAACTCTAGGGGAATCCTAATGTACGATTTTTCCAAACCCACCCGATGTTCAACAATAACGAAAATGTCTATGTAAGAACATCATACCGACGTATTTTTTTTCTTTATTTTCTCTTAATGCGAATTGGTGGAATTTGTTCATTTGAATTTTTGCTACTGTTTATTTTGTTTGCCAATAATAAAAATAAAAATATTCTAAAAAAAGAAAAAGGATAAGATAGTGAATTAAAAAACTATCAAAAGTGAGTTAAGGACATGTTCAATCGAGATATTTCATGCTTAAGCAAAATTATTAATTAAAATAATGAAGTAAAATAATGTAAACGAGTTTTTCTCTGATTCTAACGACAATCCTCAAATAAATGAAAGCTAATAGTAATGAAGTGAAGAATGCAACTTTGTAAACCAAGTGTTGTTTTTAATTCAGGTCTTTTGGCTTTTTCCTCATTTTCTAAAAGACATGAAGTTTGGTCAGAAATATTTTTTTCCTGTTTTTACAGAAAAGGAAAAATGAAAATTGAGATAAGAAGACTTGGCTAATCTTCGTTAGTTGCTGTTTTTTAAACCCAACTCAGTCAATTTTTGTCACAACTTATAACGATATGTTGCAAAGTCAAAGCTACATGACTAATCAGATACATCTTAATGAGTCCATCCAGACCAGAAAAGCAATAACGAACCATGAGCAGGAACTTAAGATTAGTCAAGGAGCAAAAAAGAGAAAAGATGAAAAAACAAACAAACAAAGGACTCAAGTAAAAGAATTAAAAGAAAATTGAACCCACTCTGTGGACTGTAACTTCACAAAATCCCATAAGATTTGGGAAAATTGCACAAAAAATATGAAAATCACTTTTTGTCGCTTAAAAAGACTAAAAGCAGAAAAAGGACCGTCTTTAGGTTGGAACATGACTTTTATTAGGATTGTTCCAACAGCTTCTAGAAGAGGAGAACGTCATTTATGCAACAAAATGTTGACATTTTACTTAAATGTTAAAATATTAACAGATGAGAGCTGAAGTGGCTTTCAGTTTTGTTTGCAGCTACAATCCTGATGTCCACCTGCAGTGAAAGCCATTGTCACGGCCATGAGCTTAATGAGCTTCTGCCATTGTTGTGTAAAAATGTCCACGCCACTTGGTGAAAAACACAAAATGTCTTTTCAGTTTATGAATAAATTCAGAGCCGCTGATGCAGGGTTACAGGAACTGGGTTTTCTCTTGCATTCGCTGAGCTAAAAATGCAACAGACAGGTTTTGAAAAATGGCAGGCTGAGTCTTGACCGTGAGAAACGCTAACGAGGAGTCTTTGCGGCTCTTTTCTGAGTCTGGAGCGCAATTAGAATTTAACACCTGCAACGAGAGCCTTGAATCCAGAAGTTTTACCTCAGACAGAAAAATAAGCTTTTACTGTTATAACACATTCTACAAAGCACACAAACGTGTACATAGGAATACAAATTAAAAAAAAATGCATCCCAACATGTTCTTTTCTAAGAACATGTTTTACAGGAGGCCACAAGAGTTAAGCCATGAATCCCTTTTATCTGGATGATTGATATTATGTAGTTCTTGCTATAATTGGAGCACCAAAGCTCAATTTTGGCTCAATTTTGATGCTAGAACATTTAACTTTTGTCTTTATTCCACCATAGTTCAGCTCGTTTTCCTACCTTTTTACAGAAAAAATACATTTTTCTTTGAATCCTCCCCCAAAGAAATCCTTCTGATCTTTTTAATCAGAAAAACATGTATGTTCTGGTGTAAATACTTGGTTTTCACATGAGCCTGCATTCAAATCAATGAACGACATGACCAACCTATGTAGGTATAGCTGGAAAAAGCTGTACCAGCTTCTGATCTTGGAATACGTGAGAATGAATGCATGCCGGCACACAGCCGGTCCCTTCGTCACCATGCATTTGTCACTGAGGGTTTTATGTCTGCGCACTATAAAGAGGATGGAAGAAGTACATCGATTCTTTGTGAGATGAGTCCATACGTTTCTATGTTAGTCTCTGAAATCAACAATTTGAGATTTCACCGTTTCAACAGGTTTCAAGGTGTTGAAATCTTTGCCATATTGTCAACACCTTAGTATGTTACGCTGTCAGCACTGTGAGTCTATGTGTTGACACTTTGTTGAGATACAGTGAGGTGTTGTCACCTTGTATTGCTATATTGTTTAAATTGTGAAAGGGATGTGAAATTGAAACAGGATGCTTAGGATAAAGCACTGGTTTACTGGTCCTCTAATTCTTCTTACACTTTTCTTTATCTGGTTGTGGTTTGAAGCACAGAAGTTTACATTCAAATGTAAGTAATGACTTTTTTGTTTTAGCACAACCTTTTCAGAGTTATAAAACCAACGCTGTTATGTATTTTTGAGCTCTAGTAGCTCCACGCTAACGTAGCCGACCGCCGAGTATTGAAGACGTCATCGATTGGGAGCGACATCCAATTTTCAAATCAGAATTTTTCCATAACTCTTCATTTCAAGGGCTAAATGTAGAGGAATGAAGAATCCTTAGGGCTAAGGGAAGAATTCAAATTCATGCTATTTAATTTTTGCAGAGCACAACCCAATTATTAATTTCTCCTCCATGATTAAATTAAATGGAAATGGTTTGTTTCAATAAATCAAGCAAGAATGCATGTAAAACACAATTTAGTTTTACAGCCGTACAAAGATATGTCAGACACAAGATAATTAAGCATCAAATTATAGCTTGCTACCATTTCCTTTACATGAATTATCGCTTTATTAATTTTTAAACGATTTTGTCACAACCACTTGCTTAAATTTTCAATGCATGTTTAATGGCCACACGTTTTATACAGTACAAATATCCCAAAAACGGACTTAAAAACGTAAATGAAAACAAAAAACCAAAATGTGAAAACGCATTCATAGATTTTGAAATAGAACTCATCACTTGAACGCGCGTTCCTGAGGCTGCTATGAACGTAACTCACTGGTGAGAGACAGAGTGAACGCTACACCAGAGAATTCGCGATTTTACGAGATTTTCTTTGGCAATTGTCAGTGGGGTTTGGGGAAGGTTCGTCAGAAGCAGTTTGGTATTGATACCTTGATGTATTATCGTGCCAATACCTCAGGAGACATACTTATCGAGTTTGCAATTATAAAATAAAGGACAGATTCAAACCAACTTTCCAACCAAGTTGTTGGACAGAAAATCTAAGATATCCAAATGAAGACCATTCAAGCCGCAATTAGGTGATCAGAATCTGGAATTTTGACACAAACAAATGTCAATGTGGTACAGCCTAAATAGCAACACTACAGAGGATATTTATCTACTAAATCCATTTTCTTTTTCTTTCATAAGTTAGAATACTGGTTAAACATTTTGTCTTTCAATTCCCGTTTTGTTTGATTCCTCTTGTTTATTTATATGGCTTTCTGTCATTCACTATTAACATATTCTATCATTTTTTCCCCAACTTTTCAACCCCTAAAGTATTTTTAAAAGTAGTGTATTTATGTGCTTGGCCAGACAGTCGAGGGCCAATTTCCTATCAAACTCAGACTTTATTTGTATAGCGCCTTTTCTTCGGCCGAAACACAAGGCGCTTAACATAAAAGCAAATAAAATAAATATTAAAAACAAATGTACTTAAAGACTCAAAATGAACATCCCTCTCTCCCCCAGTTCCTTTCCCCACCTCCCAAGTCCCCCCTTGTCAATAAAACTAAACAAAGATTAAAAACTGCAGGTGAATCTTTCACCATATTAAACACCCATTCATACCTGGCTTTTATGGGAAGGCATAGTTAAGTCTTCATTAGTCTCACATCCCACCCCACCAGACCCCACAATCTCTCACCATCGTTCTTCAAGGGGAATTCTTTACTATTTGTCACCTGGCTGTCAATTAGTTCCTCTCTCTCAGCCTCTCACTCATTATTTGAAACCCACCTGGAAGGCAGTATTCAATTCACGAAAAGGCTGAAGGGCTGCACTCGAGAGCATGAAGTGGGTCTTCATGATGTGATCGAACAGGTGGCTGTCCTCTGGAACTTCTCGCCACCTGGCTTTGGTGCTAATCTGGAGTATGGAAGCACAGAGTGGCTGTTAGATGTCAAAATGGAAACATACTGTCGCATAGTAAGTAGGGTTGGGCACCGAAGTTCGGTTCCAAGTAGGAACCGTTATGATTTGCGCGGTTCTACCGAAACCGAAAGATGCGGCTGCAAACGGTGCCTTATTTCGGTTCCAAATTTCATTGAAGTTTAATTTGTCTGTGGACATGTCAATCACTTGTAGTACTTATGGGGTTCCATTTGTGCCTAAAATATGTTTTTGCGCTTTTGCGTCCACTGCTTTGTCGTTGGTCCTTTGTCTATGTCTTTTAAACAAGTTTATTGATTATTTGTTCATGTATGTGTTCTACTAAGCAACATTTTCAGTGTGTTTTTGTGCTTTTTTGATGATAACTTTGCATCTGTTTTGTGACGTTTGGAGCTTGCTTTAGTTTGAAAACTCTACATTGTCTTTGCTTTTGTCGTTTGCTTCTGTCGTTACCTCCTATCATCAGACAAGTCCTTAGCAACAGTTGCTAACGTCGTTTGCCCCTGTCGTTACCTCCTGTCGTTAGAGAATGTAGAGTTTTCAAACTAAAGCAAGCTCCAAACGTCACAAAACAGATGCAAAGTTATCATCAAAAAAGCACAAAAACACACTGAAAATCTTGCTTAGTAGAGCACAAACACACTGAAAATGTTGCTTAGTAGAACACATACATGAACAAATAATCAATAAACTTGTTTAAAAGACATAGACAAAGGACCAACGACAAAGCACAAGCAGGACGCAAAAGCGCAAAAACATATTTTAGGCACAAATGGAACCCCATACTGAGGAGCGAGAGAGAGAGAGTGTGCCGCAGAGAGAGAGCGCGTGCTGCGGAGAGAGAGAAAAAGGAGAGAGAAAGGAAAGGGGAGGGGCGCGCGCGCACGTTAGCGTGCGGAGAGTTGTTCTCGAGTTTGTCTGCAAGTTAAAGTAATAAAAGTTCAGTTCCTCTACAATAGCTAAGTGTAATTATTCGGCTTCGCATGCTACAAAGAATCTGATGATCCAAAGAAGGGAAGTGAACCCTGGAGGAAAAGCAACCTTCGGCCCTGGAGAAGATCTCTCCTGCTCCTCGACTACGGTTGAGGGAGAAACAGAGCAGGAACGGTTCAACATTGTGTTCGTGGGCGGGCTCATATAAAACCGCCAACAGCGCCAGCGCGCGAATCTAAAATGCAATTTTAAACAACGCTGGAGCCCCATCCCAAAATGAAACAATGAATCGTTTCCTCCTTGTTGCTAATAGCAGAAGGCTCGGCTCGGCTCCGCCCACCACCACAGCGCGTCGTAATCATCTGCTGCGCTTTGCAGCCGTGTGATTGACATTTATCTTCCGCCTTATTTTATTGAAATAAAATATTGCTTTTGCCCAAAAACAACTGCAAATAAATGCCACATTCCTGATTTAATTTAATAAAATGTCAGGCTAAAATTTCAAGGACGTTTAAGTTTATTTAAGACGGAGTTTTATATTATGCTTTATATTACATGCACACACAGCTGCACGGCAGGAGGGAGTCTGCGCTTGTTTGAAGCCGTTCTGCTTTGGATTTAGGAAGATAAAGGCATTATTTTTTATCACTGAAGTACCGCAATAAGCACCGAAAGGGAACCGAAACCGAAACCAAAGAACCGCGGTAGCACCGGAACCGCATCAGATCCCATCGGTGCCCAACCCTAATAGTAAGCTGTGGAGGAATCTGCTGGAGTTAACATCCTTATCTGTTGGGCATCTTACTGGTTTGACCCCCTCTGGTTACGCTGTCTGGGTTTCTCCTGTTGTGTTTGAGTGTGGGAATATCTCAGCTCCACACTTCCTGGAGTTGTTACAAAAGATGAAAGCAACTCTGGGCTTTGGCCCCCAGCCTTGTCATTTTAGCCTGCATTTATTACCTGGCCTGCATCTGTGCATATTTCATTCCCTCATGTGAGACAATAGAATAATAGTTACAAATCTTACAAAGCAGGTGATTGTCTCTCATATTTTGACACTTAAAAAAATAAGTAACAGAAATCCCTTTTACTTCATTAAATCTCCATCTCACTCTCACTTTTTTCCGGTTAGGGTTTGTCCCTATAGGACTAATACCAGATGAAAAATAAAAATATAACTTAACTCATAAATAAATATAACAAATATATAATATATATAAAATATATAATAAATATAACTCATCAACTCTCCTGTCCAGGAGTGTAAAACTAGATGTTGAACGACCTTTAATCATCACGTTACACAAATACATTAAGTAATATTTCTCATAAGGGAAATTGCACCAAAAAAAATCATTTTTGTAATCTTATTCTTGTAACTAAATTAGAATAACTGTTGATTTATTGAAATTATCTGACCTGAATTCAACTATAATTTCTGGAACTTCTTAGATTATAAACGTTTCAATTAAATGATGTTGGTTTGAAGTTTCTTGACTCGTGCAATGCACTTTAAAACAAGATGTGAACTGAGGGTTCATAAATTAACTGAATTAAATATATGAACCTTATCCATTTTAAGAAATATGGTTATCGGACAAAAGATGATGTTCACATACAATTGTAGTTTAATTTAATTCTATTTATTTGACTTTTCATCTAGCTTTATTAATAAAGCACCCGTTGACCATCTGTTCATCCAGTCATTCAAAACTTTTCAGTGTTTGTAAACTCCTAAAGAAGTCATGTTTTTCCTACAGGCCAACAGTACATAGGTGGATAGAAACTTCATTTTATGCGTGTCCTGTCGAGCAGCTTGGAAGCTATTTTGGGAAGCTGAATGCTACAAGCTCAAAATGGATAGATGGATGGATGGATGGATGGATGTGTTTATTTCAAGTATAAATTGACAAAAAAATCAAACATCTTTTGAGCTCAATGCAGAAATAAAGAAAGTTGATTCATTTAATGTCATGATTATTAACTAAGTGTTTGAAGAAACAAGAAGCTGAAGAAAGAAACAAGTTTTACATGAGCCTTTTTTTTCATGATCCACACCATCTTTGGGGGGTCATGGGGTCTTCACCTGAATTCTACGTCCTTTCCTCTCATAGCTGCTTGTTTTAGTCTAATGGAGAAAAGTGCTTTGGCTTTTGGATACATTCTCCTACATAATGCACCATTAGGAGTCATTTTCCCTCCCCTGTCTGTCTGGGATCTGTTTTTGTATGTCCAGAGGTTTAGGGCGACAGGTGTTTTGAACTGTTGTCTCACTTAGAGCCAAACCCGCAGGAAACCAGACAGAGCTGCGTTCTTGTTTCCGACTCCAGGTACACCTGCGGATTCCCATTTTTAAAAAAAGAAAAAGCTGCGCGTTTTAAAAAGAAAAAATGCACCATTTTTAAGCAAATGTCTCTGATATGTAATTTTGCATGAAAATTGAGCTAAAACGAGTTTATTCTGTGCTTTTATCAAACAGAAAACCCAGATCTGTTAAGAGATATATCCTTCATTTTTTCAGTATTCTGATTTCTTTTCCTGCAGTATCAAATTAAGTTGATTATTACTTGATATATTTTTTTTATTTTTTAATGGGTTGTTTTAATATTTGTGTTCATTAGAACAATTAGATTTTATAGTGCAAACCTCCCTCAACGCTTTTCTAGGAATCTGCAGCAGGATTTCCTAGAAGCAGCATCACTGGAGGGATTTTTTTCTCCAAGTACAAACTCTGTCTTTTTAAGTAAAGGTGGGTGAGATACTTTTCTTTCAGGTATGGAATCCTGGAAAGGTTTTTAGGAAGTGGTTACAAACAGCGTGACATTATTCATCATGCATGACCAGGACTCGGCAAAGAGGAGTGCAGCACAAAAGCTTTAGTGTCTCTCCTCACTGGCAGAAGAAAATGAAACACCCAGCGCCACATGTCCTCTGCAAATTCACAATCACATATTTCTGTTGCCATGGACACCGCCCCAGGAGCTGTGTACTTCAGTGAAGGAGCTGAAGAGTTTCAGTTTAATAATGGAGATTTGTCCCAATAGAAGGCTATCATCATTTAACCCTGATTACTTTTTACCACAACATTTTGATCACTAATCCCAGCTGATTGGCTGAGACCTGACCGTGTCAACAAACCGAAGTGTGATCCGTGTCCCCGGTGAGGCCTTCAGAGAAACTGGAGGATTTGTAATTTCTCCCAGGACAACGAAGCATTCTTGACATTAAATGAAGACACACTGGAATTAATCTGCAAATATCACATTGCAAAGTTTGTGAATTCTGAGCTTCATCTCTGCTCTCTACAAACTTTTCAAAGGTTATTTCAGATGACGGAAATCCTCAATCTGTTTGATGAGTCTGTTTGTCCCCAAAATCAAAGTGGAATACAAGCATTTCACCAGAGTAGGGGTTCAGAGCCACACTTTTACTCCTCCCTAGTGGCCTACTGAAGAAAAATAAAATATTAGTAAAGTAATGATAACTAAATTAGCATTGATTCAACTTAGATTGTTAAATTTGTGAATGTATGGCTGTGCACCTAGAAGTGAGATAACTGAGTAAAAATGTTGACATCCCTGACATCAAGAGGCATTGTTTACTGCACACTCCCTCAAGAATGCGCAGATTTAAAATCCTAAAATAAACTTTTAGGCAAACAGTTATTTCTAATATAATATCTTTATATTGAGTTTAAATCACATCTTATCTTATGTTATATAACAATGGTTAGTACTATCCAGAAGGAAGTTCGAAAAAAAAAAAAGTATATTTTTCTTTACTTACATTTTCTGCTGGATCATGAATGAATAAACTCATGTTTATGTTCAGGTTAACAGCAGTAGTTATTCAGAAAAATGATAGCGGCTCACTTAAGTAGACCTAAGGTATGATAAAAAAGGGAAAATGCAATTTTTGTCTTGCATTTTTCTTTCGTGGGAGATCATTAGCCGCACTGGATAAATCTGTGTGGCACAGGAAGTCTTTTATTTTGAAAGGGAGTCCTACAAGCTTCTCTCATAAGTAAAGAACAATTTCTCACTATGTGAAATCACTTGTTTCTCTTCATATTTTTCTAATTGTATTACCCCCCCCCCCAAAAAAAGGAGAAAAAAAATGTATATTTATGTAAAAGTCTCGATGCAAAAGAGTATAAAATTGTCTTAAAGTGCATAATAGGACTTTACTGCTCCCACTAGGTTTTGATCAGTAAGAAACTGTCTCTTTTAAAGGTTGTATATCCCTGCACTTTTTTATTTATTTATTTATTATTTATGTTTTTACAAATTTGCCTGTTATTTAATGAGCAAAATGTTTTTCTCTATTTGAGTTTTCTAAAAACCACCCTGTATGTTAAACTGAAGAACAGCCAGGAGGATTAGAATATAAATGATGATATGAAATGTCAAAGGAAAGCTGGTTTCTGTCTGTTGGCCCTGGACAGACTGTTATTACTCACGAAACAGATAAAGACAACAAGAAAATACCATTTCACTCAAACGAGGACATGAATGCAACACGTTTATCTTTATTTTTCCACCTCAATAAAGCTATAAATTAACAAAACACACGTTTTTGTTTCACGAGGCAAATGTTTTTTTTGCACTCTCTTAGTTTTAATAAATGATTTTGTTGCATTTTTGAGAAGTGCTTTATTTCTTTTTAATACGGAAACTGACCTGAAGTGTTTTTTAATGCTTATTTGTTTGCACCCGTTTGGAAGTCTCAGGAACACTGAAGCCTTTTCCAAAGCTCCTACAGGAAACTATTGGATTATTTCAGTTTAATCAATTATGTTTCCATCATTGATATTCAAATGTGTCCTCTCTCCACAGAGTCTCATCTACAGTAACTCAAATATAATTATTACTGAGTTGAATATTAATCAAAATGAAATGATGATATGAAATGTCTAAGGAAAGCTGGTTTCTGTCTGTTGGCCCTGGACAGGCTGTTATTACTACGAAACAGATAAAAGACAAAAGAAAATACCATTTCACTCAAACGAGGACATGAATGCAACACGTTTATCTTTATTTTTCCACCTCAATAAAGCTGGAAATTAACAAAACACACATTTTTGTTTCATGAGGCAAATGGTTTTTTTTGCACTCTCTTAGTTTCAATAAATGATTTTGTTGCATTTTTGAGAAGTGCTTTATTTCTTTTCAATACGGAAACTGACCTGAAGAGTTTTTTCAATGATTATTTGTTTGCACCCGTTTGGAGGTCTCAGGAACACTGAAGCCTTTTCCAAAGCTCCTACAGGAAACTATTGGATTAATTCAGTTTAATCAATTATGTTTCCATCATTGATATTCAAATGTGTCCTCTCTCCACAGAGTCTCATCTACAGTAACTCATTATTACTGAGTTGGATATTAATCAAAATGAGAAACGATAGAAATTCATGTGGATGTGCTTTTTTCTGTTTATAATTATAGTTTAAGTTCAAATAAAAGCCCACAGAGCAGCAAACAAAGAGGGACTGGTGTAAAGGATGGAGACGTGGAAGAAGGCCGACTGTGGATTTGAGCTTTAAAGAGATGAATAGAGACAAGAAAGGTGAAAAAACAGTGAAGCCTTAGAAAAATGGAGAGAAAGCGGATTACAGATGAATAATAGGTTTCCCAATAAACGTGTTATGAATCAAAATTACCCCAAAAAGCGCACATTTTTCACCTCCTAGTTAGCTCTTTGCTACAAAAGAAACATAAAACTCAAACTAAACACAACAAAACCAAACCTGACGCGACATGAAGAATATTTAGACACGATTGAATCCATGAATAAAAAAGGACGTTTTCAAGGGTGACAGTTTCAGTGCTTCAGCCTCTCTGTTCATTTGAGAGCAGTAAGGGGATTATGAAACTCCAGAACAGCAGAACAAGAATTATTCTGTCAATTAGAGCGCATGTGTATAATTTTGCATTCCATAAAACTTTATGTGCAGAAAATTGTGTTTCAACAGAGCAGATTTTGTGTTTTGCCCCTCCCCCTTCATCTGCATCTAATAACACCAATCTGATCAGGTCCAAACCCCTGCAAACTGTTGTTCCTTTATCTCATTTCCAGACATAACGGGGAGTTTGAGCATCATAACAGCTAGTACCCCCCAAATCAAGGGGAAACCATCCTTTTATAAACTATCTGTGAAATCCTGTACAGCCCAAGAGCCTACTAAAACAATATTATACATTCTGAGTCAATCTTGCAATCTTTTTAAACTCATACATCCCTTGAACACAATTAAAACATCCTCAGAGCCTTCCTGAAAAGTTTCAAGTTTCCAGAATACCCAGCTGCAGGTGTCATGGCGGACTGGCATGGTGGATAGATGAGACATGGTGGATAGACATAACATGGTCGATGGACGTCCAACCAGAAGTCTAAGTCTATTAAATCTAAAGTCTTCAAACAAAAAAGTTCAGAAGTTGTATTTTTATTATATATAATATATATATATATATATATATATATACAGTATATCACAGAAGTGAGTACACCCCTCACTTTTACTACCAGGTTTTTGTCTATTTAATGCCCCTATTATGATTTATTTTGCAGAAAAAAAAAAAACTTTACACTGTTATACAAGATGGACGCTGACTACTTTTCATTTTGTCCAAAATTCAATTTGGCAGTGTTGTCCCATGAAAAAGGTATAAATAAATATCTGCAAAAATGTAAGGGGTGTACTCACTTTTACTGTATATATATTTTGTCCTTTATGTCATGTGGGTGAGATGTGTTCATCCACTAAACAGGAGCAGGAAATACTAAGCTAAAATACATAAATTACATTTTAAAAATGAGCAAATTCCATTTCTGGTTCTGCCAGATATGACAAATAAGACATGTTTTTCAGGAGCTCTATTTTCTATCTAGTTGTCCGCTCTGTCCCCCTTTCTGTGTGTGAAATTTGGAAAGAAATTTGACAGTTTCCTCCATAGACGTGTACTCTAATAGCTGAAATTAACTGACACGATGTGCACGCCATTCCAGTGGCCGGTGACGGCTCGAGCCCACTCAGCTCTGATGACCGTGCGACCACAGAGACACGGGCAATGAAAAATCAGTTGGAAATGTAAACCAGCCCTTCATGGATTAGCAGTTTAGTGCTACAATATTTGCAAAATTGCAATTAAGATTTCGGACTAAAGAGAATACAGATTTTGCCAGTAATTATATAAACAAGGACAAAAATGTTCGGCTCAAGGCAAATTAATGATTGCTGTGTTTAAACTGGATCTAATGTATGTACTTTTTTTTGCTGCCGATTTAATATTTGTATTCACAAAAACGGTCAAATTATAACCTAATAAATGAAGCTGGCACAATGGATTTATCTTAATTTAACATTAAATAGAAAGCTGTGGACTGTTATTGCTTAGAGTAAAAAACAAGAGGGGGTTCCAGAGAGACTTCCATGAAGGAGCGCCATTCATCAATCCGCCATGACATCCGCCATGCAGCTGGGTACCGCTCGCAAATTTGGGTACAACCAAATTTTGTTTTGCTAAAGGGCTAAACAGGGAAGTTGGAGGTTGACTCCACCCACAGCCGAAATGTAAAAATCTGGTCAAAAGGGTGAGGCTGGGGAACAGTTATCATTACTGGAGCCGACTTAAATCGTTTGACTATCACAAAGTTCAACTGTAATACCTAAATTCAACCATTAGAGGGCAGCCCAGAGACAGTTTTTGATCACATTTTTAAGAATTAAACAAGTTTATTTTAATTTATCAAAAATTTGGTAATGACCAACAGACGGACTATTAAAGCTCCATTATAGAGATCAACAGACAAAAAAAGTCGATTTGGGTTTTGTTACACTTTAAGTAAACAAAAACACAATAATACACATATAAAAAAGGGAGATTTTATAATATTGCCCATCGAAAAAATAATTGACAGTCTGTTAACCTAATTGCAGGTTCATTTAATCAGTGAGATAGAAAGTCACAAAGAGATCATAATTAAAGAATATTGATTAAAAAAAAAAACGGTGGAAATAAGAATTTGCTGCTTCATGCAGACCAGTTCGACTCTCCTAATCAACACCTGATTGATGACACCTGTTTGAACTAATCACCTGTAGATAAACACAATCAGTCAGACTCCAAACTCTCCAATAAAGGCTAAAGAGCTTTCAGTGGATTTAAGGGAGATATTTGTAGACCTGCTCAAGACCAGAACGGAAAACCACCAGCAAGTAGCTGGGGGTTAAGGTGACAGCAGAATATGAGAACATACCCATCAATCCACCTTTTGCGTCTGGGGATCCACACAAGACATAAACAGGGAAGCTAGTATAAAGAAGATTGCTGTAGAGGAAGAGGAGGTTCTCAGCAGAGCTGTAACAAGTCTGTTTCAAGGAGGAAGAAATGTTGCGTTTCCCAAAAATTATGTATGTTTTTATGCATTCGACAAATCAATTGATTTAAATCCATTTCTCAGTAAAAATAATAATAGAAAACCCCCCATAATTTTCTTATTTTTTAGTTTTTGACACATTACTGGAATTTAAACTGTTAATTCAAAACTTGACCAAGAAGAAATGTTTGTTGGTAAAGTTCCAATTCAACAAGCATAAACGCTCACTAGCCACTTTTTGTTGGAACCACCTGTTCAACTGCTTGTTAAGGCAAATATGCAATCCACCAATCACATGTCAGCAACTCAATGCATTGAGTTGAGCATCAAAATGGAGAAGAGATGTGATTGAAGGGACTGTCAGTACCAGATGGGCTGGTCTGAGTATTTCAGGAGCTACTGATCTATGGTGACGGTGAGGAGAACGGCCAGGCGGGTTCCTCGGTTGTAACCACTGATTACAACCGAGGTCTGCAGAAAAGCATCTCTGATGCTTGAGGCAGACGGGCTACAGAAGCAGAAGACAACACCAGGTATCACACTGTCAACTGAGAACAGGAAACTGAGGCTAGAATTCAGACAAGCTCACCAAAACTGGACTATCGAAGATTGTAAAAACGTTGTCTGGTCTGTTAAGTCTTCATTTCTGCTGTGACATTCGGATGGTAGGGTCAGAATTTGGCATCAGCGACGTGAAAGCATGAATCCATCCTGCCTAGTATCAACAGTTCAGGCTGGTGGCGGTTGTGTAATGGTGTGGGGAACACTCTCTTGGCACACTTTAGTACCGATTTTGCATGGTTACAACTACACAGAGTATTGTTGCTGGCGTGTCCATCCCTTTGCAACCACAGTGTACCATCTTCTGATGCTACTTCCAGCAAAAAAACACACCGTAAATCAGGAATCGTCCCAGACTGGTTTCTTGAACATGACAGGGAGTTCCCTGGACTCAAATGTCCTCCACATTCAGTAGATCTCAACCCAAAAAAGCACCTTTGGGATGTGATGGAACAGGAGATCGGCATCACGGATGTTCAGCTGACAAATCTGCAGCAACGTGTGATGCTATCATGTCAAAATGGACCAAACTCTTTATCTTGTTAAATCTATGCCACCAAGGATGAAGGCAGTTCTGAAGGCAAAGGGGGTCCAACCCGGCACTAGCAAGATGTTCAGTGGAAAGTGAGTTTGTTTTAAGTGTAAAAAATCTGAAACTGTTTAAAAAAAAAAATGATTAGGGACAAAAAACTCACACGTTCATTAATCTTAGCCTCACTCTTCGGCTGACTGGTTCCTTCGACGCCTTTTCATGAGGCCGTGATGTGCATGTTAACCACATGGATTTCCTTTTTCTTGCAGATGTTTCAATCTCTAAATGTGTTCTGTGATGCCAAACCTTCCCCTAGATAATCCCGTCTTTTTTTTTTTGGCAAAGAGAAGTGATTAAGGCTTCATCAAAGTCGCGTGAGCACAACCGTCATTACTCTCAACGCTTGCTAATAGCCAGCAAGAAAGAAATCCATACTTATTAACCCCGGATCATTTTGTGCCCCCTCCTCTCTGACAAGTATCAATCAGTGAGCTAATTTTGTTGTAGGCAGGTCGAATTTAAATAAGCTTTCTGGTTTCTG
This sequence comes from Oryzias javanicus, assembly GCA_003999625.1. Classification (NCBI taxonomy): domain Eukaryota; kingdom Metazoa; phylum Chordata; class Actinopteri; order Beloniformes; family Adrianichthyidae; genus Oryzias; species Oryzias javanicus. The sequence continues at coordinate 14,005,459 of CM012447.1, forward strand.
TTGGAGGGAGAGAAACGGCCTCATTACAGTAGTCTGGAGTACGAGACCCTTCGCTTGGGTTGAAGCTTTATGGAGTTCTCTAATGTCAAACTGAGTAGTTATTGTTGCCATAAAGCCTCAGTCGCTGACAGGTGTTGCTTTATAGGTTATTTGTAGTCTAAATATGTTTTGGTTAGGAATTTTCTTTCCATTTATTTTGGAATATAAGAGGCAGTAATCTGTGGGAATTGAATTAGCCTCATTTAGCATGCAAGAGTGTTCAAGTCCTCATAACGGGGGTCTGCTGCATTTTGCTTTCATTGTCATGGTTTGGAAGTTATTGTTGGAGTAGTGTTACGTTACATAGTTGTGACAGGAATGTTTAAAATAAGAGGGCTAGTTGAATTAAAGGAGATATTTGAGTTGATTAATTTTGGGCAAAGAAAACTCCTGCAGCCTTGTTTTCTCAGGAAAAAAAGTACAAACTGGCAAAATGTAAAAAAAATAAATAAATAATAAAAATGTTTGTTGATACTAAATAATTTTTTTTTTAAACATGTTTAAATGCAATGTTTTTAAATGTCACCAAGTTTTTGGTGACGAACTGTAAATGAAAAACTCTTACACCTGGAAACAGGAAGTTTCTTTCTTATGTTATTTTCTTTTCCAATATTAAGGATTTTCTTTTTCCAAATTAAGTCTTTCTTTGTATTTCAGAGGTAACAATCCAGTGTAAAATTGTTCTAATTTGTTGTTTCACGTTAAAAAATGTTCTTAGTTTTTTTGCAAGTGAAAAGTAGAAATTTGCTTTATCGGCCTGTGGGAGGTGCTACAGTTAAAAATGGAGAAACACCTATACTTTATAAAGGTTCTATGCCTGTGGGAGGAGCTACACTTTGTAGAGAAGTTATCCTTTGGGAGAAGCTACACCCTATAGAGGAGCTATGCCTGTGGGAGGAGCTACAGCTTTTAGAAAAGCTATGCCTGTGGGAGGAGCTACAGCTTATGGAGAAATTAACTTTGTGGGAGGAGCTACGCCTTATGGAGAAGCTTTGGCTGTGGGAGGAGCTGGGCTTTATAGAGAAATTATCCTTGTAGGAGGAGCTACAGTCAATAGAGGAGCTGTGCCTGTGGGAGGAATGCAATGTTTTGGAATCTGAACTATGTTTTTGGGGAATACTTAACACACTATAAGTTAAAAACCCTTACACCCGGAAACAGGAAGTGATGTCAAAGTTGATACTTTCTTTGAAGGATTTTTTTTAATTTCCAAATTTCAAGATCAATTAACTCTACCTTTGTATTTAGGGAATTGTAATTCTGTTTAAAATGTTTCTAATTTCAAGTTCATTTCAAAAATTGTTCAGAGTTGTACTTGTGATTAAAAAGTAGAAATTTAAGTGAGAAAAAAAATCACAATGTTGTTCAATTGGCCTGTGGGAGGAGCTATGCATTTTTAGAGAGAAATATTATTATTTTATTTTTTTGCTTTTGGTCAAAAAATATTTATTTATTGGAGACTTCAACTTGAAGTAAAATTACACATCTGAATAAAGAAACATAGAAAATAAAATATTACTTCCTGTGGCAAATTTAAGGAATTGAAGTCCAGACTTCACAAGTGTTACATAGTTTTTTTTTTTTTTTTTTAAGATTCAATGCCTAATAAACGCTAAAAAAACAAAGCTTTTCACGATAAGCTGCAACTGTTTCCTTTAAACCCCCATAGATATCAGCAATGGAATATTATTCCAACATGTCCGTGAGCTCCCTGACATTAATATCAAGTCTCTGTGATGTAAATCTGCCCTTCTTCTAGAGAGCTTCCCTCAAACGCACTGCACTAATGTGTGACCAAGTTTATTACATTTCAAAAACATAATGGCTAGTAATTACAGTTCTCTGAAAGCTGGAGGACACATGGCGATTGCTCAGAAGTCCATGTATATTAAAAACCTGACTATGATCTGAGTGCACCATTAGAAACGTTGAAGATGTCAATGTGACATGTCTCTTCTTTGAGATGGAGCATAACAAAAAAAGGGGAATTTTCCCATTTTTGGCTATCAGAACAGGAAAACATCATATGAAATAAACAACATTTTTCTCAAAAAAGATTTTCTTATAATATCTCAGCTGTGACAAACTGGAGCAGTCATTGTTTCCTGTCTTTTTGTCAAATTGTGTTCTTTCCACAGGAGGAGCGATTTATTTGTCAGGCAGAATTCAGACACTATTTTTATTTAGTTGTTGGATAGATAATCAAGCCCTGTACAATGTGAGGTTGACTAAATTGAGGTAACTGTGTTACGAATATTTTAAAACTTGCATTGGTCTAGGAAATGCAGCAAAAAAAATTTTTTTTATCCTTTTGACATTCCTAAAGCATATTCATTGTTCTGTAGAGGAAGTTATTAAAAAAAACAATTCACAAGACAGCAGCTCTACAGTTTCTTAATAAACTGTGTAGAACTAACAACAAATGGTAAGGCCTGTTAGGCTGGCAGCCTGAGGGAAGGGCTGGAGGTTCAATGCATCCAGAGTGGTCATTAGGATGTCGACTTGATAGGCTCTTATAGAAGGAACACTGTGGATGAGTCATTCTCACCTGAGGAATATGAGAGATATACTGTAAATAACTGGTGGAGGAAGAAAAAAAAAATAAATTTAGAATGACAGCATTGACTGTAAAATAAATCTGGACTGTGTGGCAGCCCCCTGGAGTTCCAAATAGGAAGTACGTCATCATATTTGTCAAAATAACCATTCTTGCTCCACTATTTGACATGTTCTTGATAATTCTGATATTTTTTTTACATTATTTTTTCTAGATTAGATTCTCCTGAGCTGCTTTTAGTGAAAGTGGTGTGGACTTCCAACAAGCTTACTCATGATTGGCGACAATAGTTGTCATAGAAACGTTGACTGACTCGGACCAATCACTGTCGTCTGGTTTTTCGAAAAATGGCAACTGAATTGGCTTCATTTCTCTGAAAGACATTTTCTGTGGGTGATGTCGCGTCTGCTGTGTCCAGTTAAACATATACAGTCAAAGGATCCGTTTGCTGCCGAGCACCTCCCCACTGTGCTGTGGACACAGTGCTGGCATTTCAGCACCACTGACTGAACAGCTCCCGCTGCTCAGTCTACCTCCCAAAAGTTTGTCTCCCATTTGAGCATTCCCCAACCTCCATTCCCAGGAATCGGGATGGTAATAAGGTTGGAGCTCCCAAGAAAGAGGCTTAGGGGATGTCCTAGAGGAGGTTCATGGATGTGGAGAAAAATGACATAAAGGTTATTGTTGTTAGTGAGGAGGATGCAGAGGATAGGATCAGATGAAGGCCCCTAAAGGGATGACAAAAATGTCTAAAGCGTAACAAATATTTAACAATTAATTACTGTTATTTAGAAACCAACATGCATTTTTAATCATTTTCAGATTTGTATCTTTTTGTTGTTTCAATCAGGCTTTGAAAAGTTCGCTTTCGATCTGAACTCCGTTCCCTGTTGTTCCCGCCTGCTACCTTTTAACCACATAGATGAAGTTATAATAAACACTTAATTTGCGCTGAGTGGAAAGCAAATCCTTCCTGATCATCGTTGCTCTGCTTCAACACAAACCTGCCAAGCAGGCAATTACCTGCAGAGCTCCCCGACGAATTCACTGTGTGCTTGTTTAATGAAGCTGGACGTCAGGAGAAGCACACGTCAACTGTGAGACTAGAAAGGTCATTCCTTTTTCATGAACTGTGAGGGTCGCTTCTTTTACTAAGACACATTTTTGGGATTTCAGTCATCTAAAAGAAGGAGCGCCTGGGTCAGGGGGTCATAGGTGTCTGCACTCAAAGAACAAAATCTGAATTTTACAAAATGTTCTGGAACAACTGTTTGAATAAAAATGCATGACAAAGTTGCAATTTAAATATGCGTGTTCATTTATAGTAACAAAAAACATCTGTATTTCAGGCATGTGTAGCTGTAATAATGTATTAATAATGTAGCTGAGAAGATACATAAATAAAATAAAATATAGAATAGTAATTTATTTTCTAAAGCCTTAGTACACAAAAGTTGTTGATAAACAGATAAACAGATTTTAGGCAATTCACTTCATAAGTTTTGGTTAGAATGTCAAACTTTCAAGCCACTGTCACATTTTGCTATAAAAATCTATTATTTCTATTGATTTTGTATTAAAATATATTTTTTAATTTCACTTTACAGTCATTTGGCTGCAAGAAACCATGCTTTTAAAGGGATTCTTTTTTAAATTGTTGTGTGATTGATCTGCATGTTATAGTTTATGCATTATAGTGTTTATGATTTTTTTTCAAAATGTACCAAAGTGACCAAATTAAAAAAAAAGTCAGTAAAAATTTATTTATATGTTTCACAATAAAATAGTATAATAACCAAACATTTAGCTTATTTCTTGTCAATTGAAGCTGCTACTTTAATATTTTGAAGAGATTATTCATCTACTTAAAGCAAAGTTAGGACACAAAACTGAATTCTTATAATTTATTATGCTGTAATTTAACACTAAGAGAAACAAACAAATTCCACTTATATACATTTGTCATAACGTCAAATTTTAAAATATGATTTCTGTGATACGTTATGGGAGTCATTCTGACCCTCACCGACATCATTAGTCCCCAGGGTGGAGGTACTGGTATGGGTGCTTTTTTAAACCCTTAAAGACCCACTTTGATGAAAAAAGTGTTTTTAACGTGGTCTTGTGGCATCTTTTTTATGATGGAGGACATATATAAAGAAAATGACAATTCAAATTGCGTTTCTGTATATTTCTGTACATATCATTGTGAATCAGGAGCAGATGAAAAAAAGCAGTTTGAAAAGCTCTCAGTTTATTTGAGTAAAATTACAACTGAAAGACCACTGGGAATGTTTTTACCATAGATGATCTATACTAGAGATATTATAGATCAATAATTTGTGTTTCACTTGTATTTTAATTCTTCTGTACGTTCTTCTGCAAACATGTCTAAAAATAGGCCTGAAATGTAAAAATAGGGGCTTAAAATTATTACAAAGCCTAATAGACAGTTAGAAACTCTGAACCGTAAGAACAAGTTTGTTTCACTTTAAGACCCTAATAAAAAGTTTAATATAACGGGGTTTTTTTTCGACTCAATTATCCTTTTTCTCATTACGAAACTAACCTTTGGTTGTCATTCCCTTCCACAATACCTTAACATGAGTGCAATGTTCTTTCAGCAAGTGTTGGATTTTTTTTTCCCCTTTAAAACTGTGAAACACGACTAAAAGCTTTAAATAACAGCTTTTGCTCATCTGCACTGAATTTCTAAAAGGCATGATGGATGCTGCAGGAGCCGACTTAAGTGTGGCTAATCACTGAAGGCTTGGCTGCGGCATTATTTTTTTTTATTCCTGTGAAAGCTAAGGCTCTGACAGATTTCATTAATAAATCTGCCAGCTGGTTGCTCCCAAAGCCCGTGTGCTTCTTGATGGAGACTCTTGAACCTGACAGCCCCTCTGCGCAGACTCTCTCACTTATGGATTCTGTTTTGCAGTAAAAAAAAGTAGAAAGCTACACCTGGATTTTGCTTTTATTGCCACCTTTCTCTGCATAGTTTATAAATGACTCATTTGCATTTTTTTAAAAAACCCTTAACGGAGGGTTTCTGAAACAGCTTGAAGTTCCTGAAGGATGACTTCCACCTTGTAGGTTGCTTCACTGATTTTTCTTTTTCTTTTGCTCTCTTTCTTTGTTAAATTGGTGTTGCAGAGAGTTTGAGAAGCTTGGGAAAAATGAGAGCTCTGGGCATTTTGTGCGCACCGAATAGAAATGAAGAGTTTTCAAGGAATTGATGGGAAGCTTCAATGCTGTGTAGATCACTGAGGATCTGCGGGATGAAGTAAAAGGAGATATAAATTATTGAAAAAATATATTTTATATCTTTCCTTATTTTCTGACACTTCAATTTATTTTTCCATTAGATTTTCTCTGCAGGTTAGTGGAGGAGCCGGAGCTGATTTCAGCTCTAGAGGGATGCAGGATTCAATTCGAAGATTACCGGACAAACTGCACCTGAATCCTCATCGACAGTCGGGGAGGCTCGTTGATACTCCGCAGGAAATGAGGAATTTGTTCTTTTATCTTTGCGATTCCAGAACGCTCTTCTGCTTGAAGAAATTTGTTCTTGGAGGCTGAGCTGGTTCTTGTAAGGAGAAATTTATTCTTGCGGTCAGAAATGAATTATGACTAGCTGAAATTTGAATCTACAATTGTAATTAGAAAGACATTTGTTCTTACAGACAGAAATATTTGTTTACATTCAAAAAAGGTTGGTTCCTGCACCAGAAATCTGTTCTTGTAGTCAGAAATGATGTGAATAAATTAGCATTTCAGCTAGTTTATGTTCTTTCTCAGAAAGAAATATTCGGCTTTTCTGACAGAAATTTGTATTTGTCTGCAGAAATAGATTCTTCGAGGCTGAAGTTGGTTCTTGTAAGCAGAAATCTCTTCTACAGTTGGAAATGTAGATGCAATTACATAAAGGCTGGTTTACACTTAATTAAGATCTTTGTTCTTGCAGACAGAAATAAATATTTGCTTTCAGAAATAAGGAGGTTGGTTCTTTTAAGTAGAAATATATTCTTGCAATCAGAAATATGTAATGACTAGCTGACGTTTGCACCTACAATTGCATAAAGGCTAGTTTATATTCTTTTTTTATGCCTAAAAAAATGGTTCTTGAGGGCTCCGTTTGCATCTACAACTGCACAAAAGCTTCTTATGGCAAGATATTTGTTCTTGCAGACAGGAATTTGCATTTGCTAGCAGGAAATTGCTCTTAAAGATAGAGTTTTTTGTTGTAAGGAGACATATATTCTTGCAGTCAGACATGAGTTATGGCCAGCAGACATCTGTACCTGCCAAGGTTTATACTCATTCTTAACAAGATATTTGTAGAAAAAAAGTTTATATGCCAAAAATAAATAAATAAATAAATAAAAAATTGCTATAGAGACTGAGGTTGGTTCTTGCAGGCAAAAATCTTTTCTTGTAGTTGGAAACGAGTTATGACTAACAGCAATGTGCTTCCACAATTGCATTTACGCAGGTTTATGCACTTCCTGTGCAAGATATTTGTTCTTCCACACAAAAATATGTATGTGCACAAATGTATTATTTTACTTATATACTTACTCATATATGCTCTATATTTCTTGTGAGCAGAAATCTATTCTTTCAGTTGAAATGAGCTATGACTCAATTTGCTTCTACAATTACACAAAGACATGTTTATTCTCTTTCTTTGCAAGATATTTGTTCTTGCAGGCAGAAATGTGTATATGCTTGAAGAAAATTGGAGGCTAAGGGTTGATGCCTGCAAACAGAAACCCATTCATGTTGTTGGGAAAGAGTTCTGACTAGCAGAAATTTGCTTCCACAACTGCATTCACGCAGGTTTATGCTCTTTCTGACAAAGCTATATGTTCTTGCAGACGGAGACAAGTTTGTTCTTGCACAAATTTGTTCTCTAACTTGTATACGTACTTATATTTACTCTTGCAGACAGAATTAGGCATTTGCTTGTAAAAATGCACACTTAAAGTTGGTTCTTGCAAGACAAAAAGATTTATGACATAATTTGCACCTACAATTGCATAAATATAGGTTTATGCTCTTTCACAGTAAGATATTTGTTCTTGCAGACAGAAATGTGTTTTTGCTTGCAGAAAAGTGTTCTTGGAGGCTGAACTTGGTTCTTGAAAACAGAAATGTATTCTTCTAGTTGGAAATGAGTAGCAGAATTGTGAATCTACTATTTGTTTTAACAGGTTTAGACTCTTTCTCAGTAATATGATTGTTCTTGGTGGAAGAAATGTGTTTGCGCTGGAAAATAAAAGTTTTTATAGTCAGGAAAGCTTTTCTTTCTGTAAAGATAGAAATCTGTGAGAAACAGAAGGTTATTTTGTAATAAATGAACAGAAGATACTGACAGGAAATAAGACGTTTCCAGTTGGTTTAGTACTGACAAGCTTTTACATTTAAAACAGTTTGGGCAGAAATGTTCTTTTTCCAGATATATTTTTTATTTAATGATTCCTCATCCCGGCAAAACTTTATAATTTTGTAAAGGATAATCATACCAGAATATGTACACGTATGTTAATGCAGACACGTGTCAACTGACTCATCTGATCAGTTGTGTCAGACAGACCCAACTATATTTAATGATGCAGAACATTTCAGCCAAACATCCGTCTCCCCAACAACAGTCCGACACATCTTCACTTGCATCACATGGAGCCCATGCGGAAGAGAAGTCAGCAAAGCTGAACTAATTAGCCTCCCAGACACAAAAGCGACACGCTCTCCTCTAATTACATGACTGCCTGCCTGTTTACGCTTTCCTCCGCGTCTTCCCACAAGAACCTCCAGAGATTTAGCGATGGGTCAAAACAGGCTAAAGCCTCTTCTTGTGAAAGGTGATCATACAATTATCATGAAAGGACGCCGGGAGGACATTAAATGAGCTGAGGTTCAGTGTTTACGCTCTCTGCATTATAACTCGTCTGATAAGTTGTTATGGGAAATCCATTGTGTTCACAAGTCTAATGGCTCTTGTGGAAAGCCTAAATACACAGGCTCCCAATGCTCTGACAAAGGTTTCTATTTATCTTGTCCTCTCAGAACCTCTGCTGCTTTGCTTATTCCATCAAGCAGCCTTCATTTCTTTATTAATGCACTTATTTTTGCTGTACACTTCTGATTCAGTAAACAAGCTGAGGGTTTTAGTTGGAATTGAAGAGCTGAAGCAAAACAAAAACATGACGATGTGTTCAGCAAAGACTATCTTGAAAAAGAAAAGGACAAATTCATTGATTTGTGTTGAAAGAGTATTTTTTTTAAATATATATGAGTCATTTTGAATTTCATTTGTTATAGTTGTCTACTTGTCCTCAAGATCTTCATAATGGGTTTGTGGAGCTCCTCTGGTTCCAGACGTGAGTCACATGGTTGAACGTGTTTGAAAAAGTTTCTCTTAAACTCTGAAATTTCTGCAAGGGAAGAGCCTAAAGCAAAAGTGTTCAACTCAATTGCGCAAGGAGCCAAAATCCAAAACACAACTGAGGTCGCGGAATAAACATTTATAGAACACTCTAAAACACAATTTTTAAAACTTTAAGAAACCATAAGTTTTCGACACAATTATGAACAAGATTTATAGCATTTACTGCGATAATGCCAGTGTGAATGCTAAATTTGGCCGCTGAAGATGCTAGTGTTGATAGCTAAAATGTTGGGTAGCAAAACAGCTAGCGTGTAGGTGAAGAGATAGCTAAAATAGCAAAAAAAGAAAAAGGCCTAAATTAGCCAAAAAAGCTAGCATGTAAATATTAGCCTGGCTCCAAAACAACCTAAAAAACTCAAAAAGAGAAGCCTAAATTAGCCACAACAGCTAGCATATAGCTAAAATAATAGCTTCAAATAAGTAACCAAAAATGATTAGTAAAATAGTTCAAAAAGCTAGCAGAATGCCAATTTTTTTTTTTATTTAAAAACCGTAACTTTTTGACATAATTATGAATAATAAAATGGCAGGAATATTATTCCAGAATAAATCAACTTAAACCTTAAATAACTTTCAATATTTTACTATCCATAAAAATGTATTTTTTCAAAATCATACAAGTTCGAGATGAGCACAGGATAATCCCCCAATTCAACCCTTTAATGCTGAGTGTCAACCAGGAAGGCGCTGGTCCCATTATTAAAGTCCTTGGTATGACTCACAACCCACCAGTCTTTTTCAGTCTTATTAAAACCACAATTTTTCACAATTGTACATTTTATTTTAATTTAATTCTTTTAACCCATTTTAGTGTTGTTTCCATATGACGGAGAAGTCTCCACCTTTCATAACTTGAAAATCCAGGAAGATTTTGACTAGGATTATCAAGAATTCTCTTACCTGAGAGGTAAAAAAAAAAGAAGAAAATCCTCAAAGATAAAGTGAAGGACAGAGATAACTGCTAATGCTTGTGCATAAACAGTTTTTGTTGCAGTCAAGGAATTCATCCGAAGGGCAAAGTTAAAGTATGATATGCTCAGACTTTATTAATAACATTTCAAAGACGAAGGACAGTTAGAAGGCGAGGAAGAGGAGAGAGCGAAGAAGATTTACTCTAAATGCCCCGGCGAGGCGATGCTAACTTGTGTGTGCATGTACATAAATAAAGATTTATGGACAAAGTCAGACCTGCTGTGGTGGTTTTTCTTTAAATTGCTGTAAATTAAAATTTTAATAGTCAAGTTATTGCCTTTTTTATTTCAGGCTAATTGTTTTAAAATCCTTGAATCCCATAAAATTTAGTTTCAGGCCCTCCACAGCAGGGTGGCTATCTATAAGGCAACACAGCATTTGTCAATATGCTACATTTTTTAATAAAAAATAGGGGTTTGATGATGTCATTTCCTGCCTAAATGAAAATGACCAAAGAGCCAAAAATATAAAATGTTATGTAAATGGATTAAACACAAATAAATCTTATATTTTGTTTTCAAATATCAGTCAAGTAAAACATCTTTGTGAATGACTTTATATTGTAAAAAATAAAAATTGGGTCATTTTGGCACAGCTGTCAGATGACTTTATTCGCTTTTCTTGCCTTGATTTTCTTCTGACAAAGAAAACAAGAGAAACAGTTTCTGTGATGGATTTTTTTTCTTTGGCATCATTTTATTAAATTAAAATCCTGTTCTGTCTTGTTTTTGATAGGTACACATTTTATTGTCCAACAATCATGTCCGTATCTGCAGCTTTGCAGCCACATCTGGCTCTTTTTACCCTTTGTTGCGGCTCTCTGGTTTAAGCTAAAATTAAGGGAAAAAAAGTTTTTAATTTTAAAAAGTAATTGTAGACTTAAATTGTTTTCAATTATTCCGTTTTGGACAGATTCTTGTTTGCCAAATCCCACAGAAAATCCATAGGAGGCCAGTAAGCACAACCAAAATTAAGCCGCACTAGACTGTAAGGCTGATTTCATGTTTTTGAGGACTTTTAACCCTTCAACACCAGATGTGTCGCCGCTGACGCTTAAACACAAAATCTTTAAATACTGTAACCTTTCAACCGTGAATCAACGTAATAAGAACAGAAACACTGGAGCTCTGGTGTTAAAGGTTTAAGATTTTAAGGACAGCTTCTCATAAAAGAAAAAATAAGGTAATCCAGGTTCCCTCAGATTACCCTCTGATTTTTCCCTAAATCAGAGGATTTTAGAAGCCTCTGACAAAAAATGCCCTGAGTTCCCTATATTTTAATGAAGTGCTTCAGTTATGCTTAGTTGCACAATTCAGGTCCAGCGATCTGAAGGAGGAAGAGATGCAGTGGAGGGTTTTGAGTCCCTCTCTGGTGGTTCACATTGCAGACCATCTTCTCTGGGAATTCATTATATTGTAGAAGAATCTAAATAAAATGTGAAGAGGCACGGCGTAATGAAATATACATGTGGAAACACTCATCAAGCAGTCTAGTGTTTGCTTCCAAGTGACATTCATCATGGATGAGTGCCGGCTCTCACAACCGGCAGCGTTTTTCACATTTGATTTGAATCAAAAACCAAGATTTTTAATAAACAAACCAGTATTTTATTCTTAGCAGAGCATAGCTAACAATGCAAATATTGAAACTGAGAAAGTTGACACTAAAGGCGGTTGTTTTGCTGCGGCAGGTCTCAGAAGAGACGAGTGAGGCAACAAACTGCTGAGCGAGCAAAAAACTAGTACAATTCGGCTCAGTAAATAAAATCGTTGTCAATAACGTGTATTTTAGACAGAAAACTTTTTTTTGTGTCTCAGAAATTCACTTAATAACAACACAACTGCATTGACTGACATTAATTTGGTTCCTACTTCATCTGTGAGAAATCTCAGAGTCAGATTCTACGAAAATTTAACTTCAAATTTCTAAAGCATCCATCTGCATATTTCTAAAACTAGGAACATTCTGCCTCAGAATCAGACAGAGAAATGACTTTATGCACTTCTGAAATTCTTTACTTTCAGATTTTGCTTCTCTGACAAATCTTCAGTTCCTTCAAAAGACATAATAATTGATTTATTCATCATTTCAAATTTCTTTCAAATGCTCAATCTGACCTCTGAGAGCTCACAGCTCCACATTATCCAAACATTTCCTTCTAAGTTCAAAGGTGGTCGCCCATTCAGACTAGAGGCATTGAAGTCAAACCCAATCACCAGCTAGAGGTAAACAATCTCACCTGTGACTCATTCGACTGTAATCAATGTGTGTGCACAAAAAGGTTTTGGAGTTTCAGAGCTTTCAACAGACATTTACATCCTCTATCCAATGGTGCACTGATATTTCATCATGAAAGCTAAAGTGCTGACAAATAAAATCTACGGGAAAAGGTAACTGAACTGTACAAAGCAGGAAAGGGATGTAAGAAGATATCCAAGGAACTGAGAATCCCAGTCATTAGTGTTCAAACTTTGATTAAAAAAAAGTGCAAAGTGAAGGCTTCTGTTGAAACCAAACCACTGTCGCGTTCCTGAATCTGCACTCTAGCTCTTCTAATATCTTATTTAGGGTAACCCTGAACCACGGCTTCAAGAATGCTGCTATTTATTTTGTAGTTTTCGTTGGTGTAACCTTGCAGGCCAAATATGAGCACAATTCTGCAAGAACAAATATCTTGTTAAGTATTAACCAGCCTTTTTGAAGTTGTAATGCCATATTTTAGTGATTCATTTCCAATGACAGGATGCTCAGTTACAAAGTCAAATCCAATACATTTTCTTTAAAATCGTCAAGACACTATTACAGTCTGTTTATGCTTTACTGTATGTCCATTTACTACTGTTATTTGGCATTTTGTCTCAGTTCAGTGTACCAGATTAAACAGAAATGATGGCAGTTTCACCCTCCATAAAAGAGGTGTTCCTCGTAGACTGACAGTCACAACACATGGAGGCTGTCAAAAGGCTTTTAGTGTTAGGACGGTTAACTTAAACTGGATACACCAATCCTTTATCTGACCACAGTTAAAAAAGACACCATCATCACTGCGTTATTTTAAACTGGGTCAGTCTTCACACATTCATAAAGAATTGCATTAATTGGCTGCAGATCCTCTGGCAGAGTTCCTCCATCAAAGAAAGAGTCTTGAGCGTGTTATTTGATGATCTGTCAGAAGTTACTGCGTGAGAGTTCTTACAGTTAGTCGTTCTGGTCAGTGAAGAGCGTGAGTGATGGAAACTCTGTACCTGAGGAGGTCAAATTGCAAACAACATACAAGACGTTCACAAAAGAATTGAAATTGTCAACGCCTCCAGCTCGCAAGATTAAACATTTTTTGATTCTGTGATACTGCATGTTATCTATTTTGAAGTTAGTGTTTCCATGTGGTTTGTATTGTATGTGTGCTTTTATATATCACTATATACTTATACTTTCACTGCAAAGTGCAGCCATTAAAATGTCAAAGGACGGTCTCTGTTTATTGCATTTTGCAGAAAAGCTGAAATGTCCAGATTTTGCTTAATCTTTAAGGATTAAAGAAAGCTTCGATATAAAAAAGGATTGAAGGAAGCTGTGTTTTTTTCTTTTATTAGAATATCATCTTAAAAGAGTGACATGTCAGCAGAGAGGACCGTACAGGTCAGCATCTTTACAAAGGAAGGTAGTAGGTTGTGTCAAAAGAACTGAAAGATGGCTTGTTTCTTTTCTTTTTTTTTAACAAAAGCCTAACATCATTGGAGGTGACAGGATGAAAGAAGAACGCAGTGAAACCTTCAAAGATATGAGCTCTGATCCGCCGTTCTTCACCACAGACTTTAGAAATGGATCACAGTGATGACAATAGAGATGTGAGGATTTTTCTAACCTGGTGCTTTAAACTCTGAGGGAGGGGTCTCATCCTGTATGTCCGGCACCATTTGTCAAAATTTGAATTATTTTTTTCTCTGAAAATCATAATCTAACATATATTAATGCATTAAAGGACCTCAAAAGGTAGATAAGGGGAGAAGTTTATTGATCTGAGAAAGTGACTAAATTTAGAAATGTTGATGGTTGAACTGAAAGACTTAGAAACGGTCCGCTTCACTCTTCATCTTCTATTTGGATTGTTGTCATTGACCTCCAGCTGCTTTATGGAACCCAGGATGTGCGTTCGGCTGCAGGCGTCGTCTTTATGAGCCTGCAGCCGCATCCATCCAGCCTCTGTCGGGTTATCGAGCAGACCCCACTCTGCTGATGATCCACGCCAGCTCTGCGGAGACCGCCGGGAGCAGCGGGCTTTGTGATATTTCACCAGCTGTAATTACAGCGCCGCGTCGGCTGAGCCCTGAGGAGAGGCTGATCTGAGACTTCCTATTGATTCCACAACCGCCGCCCCCCCAACCCTCACCTGTACGTCTTAGTCAGCAGCAGCAGCTCCACCACAGGATCAGAGCTCTCTGAGGGAACCTGGATTAGACTGTTAGCCCCCCAACTGCGATCGCTGCAGGACAACTCATTTATCTCAGCAGGATTTAAGAGGCAGTTAATTAATCAGGAAGGTATTTAATACCCCACAAGATCAGCTCAAGCTTTTACTGTCACCCTCAAATAATTCTGCCCAGGACACAACAAAAGTAATGCTACTAGAAACATTTGCCCTAACCCCCACATTAAACCTCTCCCAATAAAGAACAAGACCACCAGACAAAGGGTGGGGTATGTCAATGACGGGGCTTGTGATGTGTTTTTCGCACAGCAGTCTGCAACCTTTATCGCTAAGAGTATTTTGGTCCAGGTTTTTATGAACCTGAAGATCAGATTTTTGTGGAAATTAAGCCGTTCATTTATAAAATAAAGCTTTGAAATGTTCTATATAATTGAGTTTTTCTACATACAAGACGTTTAACTTCTTTCACTTTTGACAATAGCACATGCAAGTTCCTTTCAAAATAAAACACATCCTGTGCTCAATCAGACCCTCCAGCTGCAGATGAAATGCAAGAAACAGGAGATTTAATATTATGTCGACTTTGGAGTTCCTTCGTCATTTTTCTTCTTTTACTAGTGAATAAAACACAACATTAGTGTAGGAACCAAATTATTTTAAAATCTATACATGTAAAAGCAAAAAAATATATTGATTATAAACCACTAACAGTAGATTAAAGCTTTTACTATCATTTTAATCTGTTAGGCCTATATGACATGTCAAAAATCTAAACATAAATTAATTCATTTAATTTTAAGTTTTCTTCATAGCCAAAGAGCCACACTGGAGGTATAAAAGAGCCGCGTGTGGCTCTGGAGCCTCAGGTTGCAGACCCTTGGTCTCTAGCCCATGGTGTTCACACTGGACAAGCAGGGAGGGGCTTCTTCTTGTTCTTTTTCTAAAGTTCACCAGCACGTCCTCCACCCACAGCTGGAAGAAGCTTTTTTTCTTTCACAGTTCTACTCTGATATATGAAGGACTTTGTGTCTCGTTCTTCTGTCTGGGCACAGACTGTAATTATTCATTTCTCCTCTACGAACAATTTCAAACAGTTGGCACTTTGACGAATTAAAAGTGACGCCATCCAGGCATCGCTAACAAAACCAAGTCAATGCCCGGTCAAAGTTCAATTAGTTTCCCTTTCAAAAATTCTGTACATGGAGCCCAAAGACCATCGTAAAAATGTGCGTTCTTATGATTACATGTATTTACATACTTTTTATTGGAAGGAGTCGCTTGAACGTGCGTTGCTGAAGGCGGTGTGAACGTAGCGTCACTAATAAAATTTGGAGTCAAAGGGTCACCTCTAAAACCAGCAACTGGAGGCAATACAGTCAGTGCCCGGTATCAACCTTTTGATAGCTGAAAATCATTCAGCGTTCCAGAAAAATACAACACAAGATCTGTGTATTTAAAAAAAAAAAAGAAGTCCAGCTGATGTCAGAAAATATTCAAGAAATCCTTTACAATTAAAATATTTCATGTCAGTAGTTTACATCAATCACATCTATAGTGTTGATCTGTACAAACTGATAAAGTACCATAAAACAGGCAGGAAAATTAAAAACATGTACATTCTCCTGCAGCAGATGATTCAGTTACAAACAAAACAAAAATATTACATTTCTATACACCTGATTGAGAAATAAAAGTGGCCCTTGTCAGAAAGTAGTGTTAGCCAGCTGAGACAAAGCAGGCCGATCAGCAAAAATACAGTAAATGGATGAGTCCCAAACATCTCCGGCACACGTGTCTGAGCCCTTGAGGAGCAGGAGGCGCGTCGGCTGCTCCGTCTTTCTGCGTTTAGAAAGCAGTTAGGCGGGTCCAGGTGAGTGGCAGGCGTTGGCACCTCCTGAAGGACCCTCAGAGATCCGGCCGCTGCAGACGAGGAGCTCAGAGGAAAGCCTTTCTCCCATCTGAGGAGCCGCTGCACTACGGCCGATGGAATCTGGAGAAGTCAACAAAGGTCACAGGTCAGAAGGGGAACCAGCTGGGTTGGTGAATTATGAAGGAGCTGGGCTGACCGGGTGTAGATCCGGCTTTCTTCGTGAACTTCCATCTCTGAGCTCTTAAAGTCGTTCAGCTCTTTGCGGATGGCGGCCTGAGGAGACATGACAGAGCACGAGTGACTCCGGTGTTCAGCAATAATATATATACACATAACATTGTGGGCGGTATTGACGGTCACCTTGTCAGCGGGTGTGAGTTTGGTCCAGGGCTTGTCCGCCCGGCGGTCGTAGTCCTCAGCCTGGGTGCACTCTACGTACTCGTGGAAGCGAAGGATCTTCCTGGCCTGCAGCTCGGCCACAGAGGCCTCTGCGACAGCTGAGGGACACACAAACTTCCAAATTCAGGACTCGAACAACAGAGTTGGAAACGGGATAATAGGGGAAAGAATCCGAACCTTCCTGGTGAGCCTCGTTTGATTTCCGACCTTTCCCGCCGTCGATCTGCCTCGTTCTTTGCTGCAGGAGGAAACAACAACATGCAGATATTGAAGATAACTTTTTTTGGCAGAATCTTTTTTTTTTTTTTTTTTTTAAATTCAACTTCAAATCCAGATTTTTTAGGGAATTAATGAGGATTTCTGCACAATCCTGTGAGGCAGGACAAACATGGAAGTTGGAGGATTACAAAATGAAATTGCAAAGTCATGGAAGCAAAGTCCAAAACCAGCTAAAACCTCTGAGCACAGAGGAAGCCGTTCAGACTTTCTCCTGCTTTGAAACATTCATTGACTCTGTCTCTGCAGTTTTTTCCCCTCAGAAGTTCATGGGAGGACAAATGCTGAGGATAGAAGAGGACTGAATAACAGGGAGGAGTCATCTCACCTTGGAGGATGTTTCTCTGCTCCAGCTCCTCCGCTGTCGGTCTCTGACTCAGCCGCCTGAACAAAAGCATCATGAAAGGAAGCACTCCAGGAGATTCATACATGACTATTTTTAAAAGCATAAGTGGATACTTTTTTCTTTCATAGTTCCGCTTTTCCTTCCCTTTTAAAAAAGATTATTAGTTTGCACTAAGTGGAAAAGAAATTGGTCCAATTAGAGAGCTCATTTCACTGCTTTCTGTACCTTAGAGAGATTCAAAGAAAACTTTAGAATCAGTTCTGAACATCTGAACTCATTTCTAATGATATAAAAGATTTATTTTTGATATAATTCTGCATCCATTAAGTTGATGATCAAACATGGACTTTTGATTCTGGCGCTCAATAGCTGAAATGAAGGTGGAAACTCCAGTAAGCATCCATTACTCTCTTCTTGGTGAATCTTCGGTCAGCTGTGTTGGTTAGTTCCGTCTTACCGAGTGAGTGTGACTCCGATCTTGTTCCTCAGAGCTTCCCACTGCTCCCTGTTGCTCCAGGTCCTGCCATCGGAGCTCTCCGCAGCCTCCCTCTCCTGTTTCTCCAGCCTTCGGTCTAACGTGTCCTTCCTCCTCACACGGCTGGCCAGCCCGCCTGCAAACACACAACGTTTGAACACAGACTTGTATAGTTTATCACTGGTGGATCCAGAAATCAGAGCGCTGAATCAGGGAGACGCACTCAGAGGCTCGTCGTCGTCGTCCTCTTCATCATCATCTCTGTAGGGGATGGGACCGTCGGAGTCCTCCTCCTCGCTGTCGGTGTGGTCTCCCTCGGGGATGACGCTCACCCTGGGGTCCTCCACCAGGGCCCTGCGGCTGCGGGGCCCCAGCTCCTCCTGCGCTGAGGCCTCTGAGGCTGCAGCTTCCGCAGCTCCTCTTCCATGTCGAAGTCGTCATCTTCCGGCCTAAAAATGAAATTTCCCGTCATTGACTGATCTGCTGTTTCTTTAAAATATATATAGACTCACCAAATTTAAAACCAATTGTTAAACTGTTTTGCTTATTGCATAATTCATCAACTTTTATAGCTCAGAAGATTTAACTTTTGCTGCTTTGACTTTAAGAAAAAAAAACTGACTTCCCTTCTTGATTTTTTTCCCATTTCATATGTGAGAGCTTCAGAAATCCAGCAGATTTGTCCATATTTTCCTGAATGTGGTTAAACTTTAATGGCTGCAAATCACTAGTTTCCGTTAAAAGAGTACTTGTTTAACCATATTAAACTACAGTCTTCAATCATTGTATCACTCAATTAACTGCTTTAATCTTCCTGTCAGAATAAGAATAATTTTTCAACTGTTGCTTCCTATACTTGATTATCTGGATATTCTTTATTTTAATAATTCAGCAACTAACTTACACTCTTTAGATGTAATTTACAATAGTCATATATACTTTGTATCTTAATTGTATTCTTGTTTGTTGATTGCTCCACACTCCGTTCTCATTTAAATTATCAGTTTAAAGAGAAAGCTCTGGAAAAGGAGATGTGCCATCTCAAGGGGCCAGAGCCTCCCGTTGTTTTAAAATGTTAAATATTAACACCAACTTATCAATCATTTATTCAAATATGCAGAAACACACAGCTTTCAAATTAAACTATGAAACTTTGAGAAATTCTAATTTAAAACAGAAGAGCTTTGAATGAGTATTTTTTTCTAGTTTGTTTTCAATCATTTTTCATCTTAATTTCCTTCATGCTTTTAGTCATTTCCATTATTCTGGTGCTGAAATATTCAGCTGCTTCAGGAGAGTCACGTTCTTTCACGTTCAAATATTAAGATATTTATGATCACAAAAAAGATTTTAAAACTTTGTTTTAATTGATTTGGGAACTTCAGTAAAAGTTATTTTTTTTTTTTAGATTCATCTGACATTTACAATTTTGGTAATTTTTTTTTTAATTCTTCATGTTGAAAACTTTATGTATCTTCCTAGTAGTAAAACAGGTTTTACATTTATGGCTTTTGTAAATGTTGCTCATTTTTCCACCTGATAAATGTCATTAAGCCGTCTGAGGGCGCTTCACAAAAGCTTTTTTTTTTTTTTTTTAATTCTCATTGCTATAAACTGTCCTAATCCAGATAATGGGGCCAGATTATTTTAACCTTCATGGCAGGCCACATCAGTAACTGACAGATCACATGACCAAGTGTTCTTCGAATTGCGTAATTTTGTGGTTTATAAAGTTTTTCAAACTGTAAAAGTAATTGTGGAATTTGTAGGACTATTTTTTCACCCTCCAAACATTTAAGAATTGTTTTAAATTTTGGTTTTAGACTCTTAAGGCAGCAGCTTTACTGTTAAAACCGATCTGTCACTTTACTTCTTTTTTTCTTTTGGGATTTTTCTGAAAACTGAAAATCAAAAAACCGTGGAACTCTTCAAGGTTGTAATGGGTTCATCTGGCCACCAGATGTCCCTGTTCTTTCTTGTTTTTGAAAGACATAAAAAAAAGAAGAAAAAGATTTTCTAATAGAAAATGGAGAGTTAAATAAATCTGTATCAGTTTATCTTTAGTTCTATGTAAAAAGTTTTCAAACTTTAGCAGTGGTTTTGAGCTTTTTGACTTCTCCAGAAAATCTATTGCTGTAAAGAATTCTCAAAAGAACTCTCCGACAGTCTACCTGCTTGTTTTCTAAAAAGCTTAAAAATGGCACTGAAAACTATTTGAAAAGCGTTTTTGTTCAAAATAAATATGGACAAATATGAGGATGACTTACAGCCTGAGGGGTTCGATGAAGATGGGGAGGGACCGCCGGTGGTTGGCGTCCTCTTCCGCTTGGATGTCCGGGGGGAGGCTGAACAGCAGCGAGTGTGCCCTCTGCGTCCCGCTGGTGGGGGGGTGGATGGGGCCGCTGCTCGCCAGGGCTTTCTGAATGCGGATGTGCAGCGGGATGACCGGCGGCTGGCTGGGGGGTTCAGTCGTTGGGCTGGGTGGGTCAGATTGCACAGAGTTGTTGCCCGCTGCCAGCTGCAGGGACTTATACCTGGGGGGAGACGGGGGTATGTGGGAGGGCAGAGGGGGCGGGAGCTCTGCAGGCGCCTGGGACGCCGCCGTCTTGTTGTCACTGCTTTCTCGTTTGGGGACAGGAGGGGGCGCCGCGGTGTGCGCTGAAGGGGGCTCAGGCTCTGGGGCCGCAGTGGGAGCAGAAGGATCCGCAGAATGGCGCTTGGCGACGGGCGTCATCCTCTTGGGCGGTGTTGGTGGCGATCGCCTGGTGGGGGCTGGGACCACGATCACCCCCCCGGCTGGCTGCGAAGCCTCTGCTGATCAAAGAGACAACAGCAGCGTTTAAAGAAGGTCAGCAGATTCAGCGGGTGGAGTTAGTTCGATTACCAGACTGGTTACAGAGGAGAATCACTCATGCAGGCTCTCTGCAGCCTCTACACATTAGTACGATTCTGTTTTGGGGTGGGGGGGTCATCTAAACTCATGCAGTGCATGACTGGTGTTAAGTGAGCTCCTCCTCCCGCCGGGTTTAGTACGAGGATACCTGAGCAGGTCTGGTGGGCCCTGTGGCGCAGGTAAACGGGCAAGCTCAGGGAGGAGCCCTGCTGGTTTTGGCGCCCCCAGCTGGACCAATGACACGGCTGTCTGACATTTGAGCCCCTCTGCAGGGAGGGGGCTGGCAAGAGCGTGCACAGATGTCAGGGATGGGCAGGTTCACATTCCACGCAGGGAGATAAAAATGAAAGCATTTCAGATCAGGAGGAAAACAGCGACCAGATGAACAGCTTCTGGGAGGGGTGACTCTGCGGGCCCTCCCTGACCTTTCTCCTCCTAATGGAGGCTTAAAAAGCAAACTTTGATTTACTGATTCAGAGATAAAGATTGTTTTGAATCACTTCTGCAGATGTCTGGACATAGAAATTGAGTCCATATTTCCTCCTTAAAGCTTTAATAGAAACGATTTTAAATTATAATGACCCATTTACTGCATGATGAAGCAGAAGGATAATTACTAAAACCACAATTATTCAGTCTAATTTATGTTCCAATTAACTTTAATAACATTTAGACTGAAATTATGCTCTTTTCTGTCACTTCAAATCTGTCAATCATTTTTAATGTTTATTTCATATTTTCATTTTTAAGTTTTTCTCTATTTTAATAAAACAAGTACAGCACAGAGATGGACTCTTAAAGTGCTTGATATTTTTGATGTCACACGTATGCATGTTGCAGCATAGAAAACCATAAGACACACTAATATTAGTGGGTTTGTCAGACAAAACTGTGGTTTTCACCATTTATTCCAAATATGAAATTATCATGCAAACTTGATTATGGGAGGTGAAAATCCAAACCTGATTAAACTTAGATTAGTTGTGTAGCATTAATAACAATGGGAGAAACAGAAAAAAAAACAGTCTGCATACTTTCAGTATTAGCTGTAAATAATAGATATAATAAAGTGTCAGCAAGATTTATTAAAAATGAAATCCTTCATTTAAATTGCACCAAAGCACAAACTGCTTGGGGTTGTTTGAGAAACCGCTTCGGCTCATAATGAAAATTCAAAAACAAAACAGCTTGAAGATTTGTAGCGTTTAGCTGAAGCCTGCGCTCACGGGCGGCAGATCATTTACTTCTCTGTTAGACTGAAAAGCCTCTTTGGGTCACAGAAGATTCTAGTTTATGATCAACAACAACACACCGTCTTATAGACTGGAAGTTTGAGGATGGAAAAAGGTGTAAATGACATTTACGGAAAATCATTTGTAGCCAAAATCCTGAAGAGTTAAAAAGGGAATCTGTGTTTTTTTTTTTTTTTTTTTAATAAAAGAGCACAGAAATTCAAGTTCACTTACATTTATAGAGGGAAAAAAGTTCTAGTAAAAATCAGAGATTGTGCCAAATTCTAAACACAGATTCCTTTAATTGCACTAAATAAATTGCAATAGATATTAATGATTCAAGATAATAGATAAATCCAATTTTTTACATTTTTATTCAAGCTTTTGTTTTTTTCTTGGAACTCTGGTCGACTTCAAGACGGGGACATTTCCTAAAAGAAAACGGCAAAGGAGTTTTTTAAGTTTATCAATCAAATCCATATTTTTCAAATGTGTAATTTCCTGAGCTAACATTGGAACGAAGCCTGTATATTTGCACAAATAACTTTTTATTCTAGACAAAGATTTGAACTGACGTAGTTCTGCTTAATCTGCGCAGCGTAAACAAACTTGCTGCTCTGTGACGGATTATGAAATCTGGGTGGGCGGGGACAACATTTACGTAAAACTACAAATATTTTTTCACCTCTTTTTCTTTTATTCTCACTTTGATATTAAAACTCCCAAGAAAACAAAACATGTTGCAAAATATCAGCAAAAACCCAACATTGCTTCTATGGTAATAAATAGACTGAGTTCAAACTGAAAGCGTTTGAATGTTCGGAGCAGAAGTGGCCGTGGCATGCCGAGACAGAGCTAAATCAAAACTTTTATGGTTTTGCCCTGCAGAGATGTTTTAATGTTTCCCAAAAGACAAGCTCGTACACACCTTTCTGCAGAAATGACGAACCGCCTCAGCAAACAGTCAATTTCAGTTACCAGCTAAGACTGGAGCGAGGAGTCCTTCTAAGGAAACACTTTCCAGATAAATCAACGTGGAATGTGTCTGTATATCCTCTCAGATCTTAATGGTCAGATAAGAACCATTAACCAGTGCAGACATTTAGAACTCTGATGAACAGAGGATTGAATCGCATGTCGCTGCTCGTTTCTGTCAATATCAACAACTTATTATGTATCAATCCCATCACTTTGACCAAGAAAAGAGGCAAAAAATAAAATAAACCAAATGGAATTTTTCTCAATAGGAAAAAAGCAGATTTAACTCCTTTTCCAACAATGTATGAGATTTTGCCATTGAGTTGATCTGGAACAAACTAAAAGAAGTATGCATTAGCATTGGTTTGATTTGACCACAAGATATTGACTCACATGCAAATAAATTAAAGGTTTTTTATGCAGCCGCATTTCCAGAGTAGTGACATGCAGGGGCATGATTATTAGGGCCGTTGTGATAATGAAATGGTGGTTTTAACCCTCTAAAACCAGAGCATTAGAGCTCCAAACGTTCTTAGAACTACAGTAACTCTTAAATCATTCAAGCTAATCCAACTGATTCTGATGTGGAGAACAACTGATTTACATGCACTACTTTATAGTAGTTAAATGTTTACGCAGTCTAGATAAATCAGAGGATTCTGACATTAGACTCTGCTAGAATTCGAAAAGTTATGGTATTTCAAAGAGAGTGATATTTTACCATTTGCAGCCAAAGCTTTGGTGTGAAAACAGCAAACTGTCTCTGTGTTTTAAAAATGCAGTCTGGGTGCCTTATCATTTGGAAAACAGTGCATATGATGAAAAGAGAAAGCATGGAGCAAGGCAGCTGTGGGGAGCGCTTCACAACACATGATTACGTGACATTGTGTGTCCTGAAAGTACAGCTGTGAGGAAAAACAAGTGGTGTCAAACTGGTTTTCCCGTTTTGTTGCTCTACTTCTTTGTTTTGGAACATTAGCATTAGTCACTTGTACCCCACAGAAACACTTCATTCAGCGGGGGGGGGCAAGGAATTAGAAGAGAACTTGAATTTGGCATCAAATTGAAATCTTGTCTAATGAATTAAACAGAATACTGCAGTTTATTAGGATTTTTTGCTCTTCAAACATTTTGTGCTGAATGCAGCATAATAACACCACAGAGTCACCATAAAAATATTACAAGACTAAAGTCGTAAAATAAGAAAAAAGGTGCATATTTATAAGAATAAACTCGTGGAATTATGAGTCCAAAAAGTAAATAGTTTAGAATAATAAAGTTATCATTTCATTATTATATGTTGAAAATGTAAATGTACAAGATTGAATTCATACATTTTTTTAAGCAAAATACTGTCTATAAGGAAAAATAGAAACAAGTAATATTGTATGTCAGTATAAAAAGCGTTTCAAGCAGTAAACCTACATCTGCATTGGTTTCACGGATAAAGAAATACTAAGTCTTTTAGGTTTTATTCTCTTAAACTTGTAACCTTATTCTTGTAAATTTGTGGTTTTTTTGCTCATATTTTTAAAACATTGTGAAGTTGCAACATTCTTCTCCTAAGTTACAAGTTTTTAATCATACAATTTTAGGCTTGTTCTCATTTTACAACTTTGTTATCATAATTTTACCACTTTATTCTTATAAAATTATAACTTTTTGGTCATAATTTTAAAAATATACCCTTATAAAATTACTTTTTTTTCCAGATCTTACAACTTTATTATCATAAGATTTAGACTTTTTCCTTAAAATATTACAACTTCATTCTTGTAAAATTATAACTTCCATAATTTGACAAATTTATTCTCATAAAATTGCACATATATTCAAGTTTTTTCATAATTTTAAAACTTTATTCTCTGAATTTTACAACTTTTTTCTCATATTTTATACTTTATTCTCGTAGAAGGACTTTTCTCTTATAATTTTACGACTTTATACTTGTCAATGTATTTTTTTATATCCCTAAAACTTAATTGTAGAACACACACACCAAAAGACTTCTATTTTTAAATCTTTTGTTCTTCCCATGAAGATCCAGGGAAAGAACTCCCATTTTTTAACACATCTAAAGGGAATAAAAGTGGAGAATTATTTGGAAGGTGGAATGCTAGTCTGAGCGGCTGTCAGCTGAATTTTTTTTTGAATATCTGACAAGAATGAGGAAATATCTTAAAGGAAACGCGCAAACAGATTCATCAGCTGTCTTATAAATATTTCTTTCCAAGTCCTCAAGAAGACTTTCGAGATGACAGGATTCAGCAGTCTGTTTTCCTATGGGTTGGTTCACATCCTCGACTCTACAGTTATTTTGACCTTGGATAATGCAACAAACCAAACAAAGCCCATTAATAGTGAACAAAATCTGCGATAGAAACACAGACGGCTGCATTTGTACAACAGAAAGACACTCACCAAGCAGTGGAGGGTTGCTGTTACGGTTGGTGGGTTTAGGTGGAGGGACAGGAGGCTGCTTGGCATGGGGAGGAACAGGGGGAGGGATACTAGAGTCAGCTGTGGAGACCGCTGGAATGGGGAGGGCAATGGGGAGGGAGGGCAACTCTTCTGTTATTAGAGAGACTGTCCTGGGCGGCTTGGCAATTGGTACTTCATTAGAGGAGGATGACGATGAAGAGGAGGACGAGGAGGAGGAAGGTGGGTTTGCAGGTTTTTTGGAGTCAGAGGGAAGACTAGGGAGGGGTTTAGGAGGAAGCAAAGCCTGCTTGGGCGGGGGAGGCTCCTGTTTGGAGTCTGGTGGTGGATGAGGGTTGGGGGCCAAGATACCAGCGGACTCTACAGAGATGAGGGGCAAACAAATGCAAAGATGGGTAACAAGAAGACATCCAACAGCACAAACACTACAACAACTTTAACAACACACAATTATGGTCAGCACACAAACTAGAAGGAAAAATTGTTTAGCACACAAACACACAGGCAAAAAAAAACATTTAAACACAAAAAGAAAAGGACAAAACCAAGATTTTACACATTTATACAACAAAAAATAAGTTTTAGCGCTCATATAATAGAGGAAAAGAATCTTGAACAAACACAGGACAAAAATAAAATTAAAGACACACAAACACTGTAGAAAAGCCTTAAAGTATTGGAGCAAATGAAATATTTAACACAAATACCAGAACATAAAGTGCTGAGTGTGTCTAATCACAGCTGAATCAATCTGAGCTCAGACAGCAGATGAAAGCTGACTCGTGCATCAGAAAAACCAAGATTTCTTCTTTTTAACCAACTCATCACCCTAAATGCACTTACAGCATTCAGATTTTTCAATTTAATGTGTCAATGTTTTTTAAAACCAATCCATGGAGAACCCTTGCTAAAGAGAAATTTAGAATTCTTTGAAGAGTTGCATATTGATTGTCAATATCTATCATCCAATTTTTTGAAGTCAAAATTTGATGGGCGAAGGTAGGGTATATGGTAGATTTTCATTTTTGGCCATGTCACCCCCCCACTTGGATGTTTGAGTGTCTTATTTTTTTTTTCTTCTTTTGATTGCTTGAAATAAACCACACCAAATTCCAAAAATTACTTCCCGGTAGTAAAGTCGGTTGAGGTGCAAAGGATAAGTCTTGAAACACAGCAGTGGGCTGTAAGGATCATGATTTAGAGACTGGAAGAACTAAATGAATATTCCTTCACTTCACACTACATAGTGCACTACAAAGTGTTTTAGATTGCCAAAAAGAAGTGTAGTTTTGTTCCAGTTCAAGCTTTAGTGTGGAATTGATGACTGTCAGTGGTTAGTGAACTGAAGAGACCTCACCTGAGTGTTCTCGCAACTCCGTAGGGGAGAAGTATCTGGGCAGTGTGGTCATTCGATTGACCTCCGACATCGGCCGAGGTCGGTTCCCTTCCTCTGATGAGCTCTTTTCTAAGGGAGGGCGCAGTTCCACCTCTGAGAATGGCCTGACGAGCGGGCGCCGCTCTTCCACCAGTTTTTCCTTCTTGCCTTTGTCATCACGCCTCGCACGATCATCCCTCGGCTCTTTTTCATTTCTTTTATCTCTGTCTAATGGAGCATCTTTTCGCTCTTTGTCTTCTTTCAGTTTGTCATCTCTCTTCTCTTTCTTTTCCCTCTCAAGGTGCTGATCTTTATCTTCTCTTCTGTCTCTCACATCCCTCCTTTCAAAGTCATCCGCGCTCTCTTTTCCCTTTCATCTACAACCCTGCGCTCCCTCTCTTCCCGATCCCTGCGCTCCCTCTCTTCTCGATCCCTGCGCTCCCTCTCTTCCCGATCCCTGCGCTCCCTCTCTTCCCGATCCCTGCGCTCCCTCTCTTCCCGATCCCTGCGCTCCCTCTCTTCCGATCTGCGCTCCCTCTCTTCCCGTTCCCTGCGCTCCCTCTCTTCCCGTTCCCTGCGCTCCCTCTCTTCCCGATCCCTGCGCTCCCTCTCTTCCTGATCCCTGCGCTCCCTCTCATCCCGATCCCCCCGCTCCCTCTCATGCCGATCGCCCCTCTCCCTCTCATGTCGGTCAAGTGTTCCATTCCAACGTTCCTTCTCTTCTGAACCCCGATCCCTCTCATTCCTCCTGCCATCCTTTTCGTTTCGATCCCTGCGTTCTCTTTCATCCCGATCTCGATCCCTCCTATCCCTCTCAATGCGATCCCTCTTTTCTTTCTCCTCTCTTCGTTCTCTCTCATCACGATCCCTACCATCCCTATCTGGCCTTTCACCTCTTCTGTCGCGATCGTCTCTTAAGTCACGCTTTTCTCTGAAATCTCTCTCAGCTTTGTAGTCAGATTCTCGATCTCTCTCTTTTTCTTCTCGCCTGTCCTTTCTGTCCATGTCGTCCTTGTCCTTTCGTCTCTCATCTCTGGGGTCTCTCCGCTCGTCTCTGTGGTACCGGTCATCTTGTGTAGCTCCTCTGGGTAAAGTTCTATTTAAATCTGAGGGGACACGACTCTGTCTGTCCACATCCAGAGGTAACCTGGCATAAGAGTCTACATCTAGAGGAGCCCGGTTACTTCTGGAAGCATCCGATGGTATTCTGCTCCGACGGTCTTCTCCTTGAGGGCCTTTTAGAAAGTGCATGCTCAGGTCCGATTCCCCTCTGGAAAGTGTTCTTTCCGACACTCTATCCCCATCCATAGGCACCGGGTGCCCATTTTTCACTGGTGGAACTTTGACATCAGCGTTTTCTAAAGACAAATAAACAGAAGAAATGTATTTAAAACATCAAATAAGCCTTCACTTTTGCACAATATACAAGTAAAAAAAAAAAAAAAAAAAAAAAAAAAAAAAAATCCACCAACCATTTTCAGTCACATCCTTTAAAACACCTTTGGCAATTAGTTCTTGTCGACTTTTCCTGACAGAAAGTTTTCTTTCCAAATCTTCCATAAAAGAAGGTACAAAAATGTTAGGACACATCTTTAAATGGGTTAACATACAGTTATATCTTGTAGAAAACTAACCTATAGATGCTTCAGCAAACTGGTCACTTGGCTTCTTCTTCTTCCATTTCCAGGGCTTGAAGATTTTTCCCATCTTGAAGAACTTGCCTTTGCGTTTAGTTGGAGGTGTTCCTCCACTAGAGTTTCCTTCCTCTCCCCCAGTTCTCTGCTGCGAGTCAACCTCCTCATCTGCATTAACGAAGTAGAGACATTTATCATTATTATTCATCTTGAGGTATCAATCACTGAGTAAAATGAGTTATGTCTGAAGGCGGAGCCAAACCTTCAAACTCAAGTCAGCTACCAACCCTTAAACCAGACCCACGCAATGACATTAGTAAACCGAAACATTTCTGCCTTTTTAGTTCTGCTTTGACTCAATGGCCACAATGACTGATTTTTAAAAATATTGATTTATGTATTAAAATCTCTTCTCTCCCTGGCCCACCATATTGTTGAGTTGGATAGATTTCTGCATTTGAATGTTCCTGAGGCTTCGATCTCCATTGCCTGAAGCAGGGGTGTAAAATTGTATCACATAGGGGGCCAAAATCCCAAACACACCTAAGGTTGCGGGCCAAACAGGATAAACATTCATTGAACACACAAAACAAATTTTTTTTAGACTTCAGAATCGTAACTTTTTAACATAATTATGAACTAGAAATAAAACGTTACCAGTGATAGTGCTAGTGTGAATGCTGCAAGTTGAATTTGACCGCTTAAGATGCTTGTGGTGATAACAGAAAATGCTGAGATTGACAGCTATGAACACTGAAGCTGATAACTGAAAATGCTGAAACATTGAGGCTTATAGCCAGCTAAAATATTAGCTAAATGCCAAATGGTTAAACTTCAGCCTAAAAAATGGAAAAAACATAGATTAGCCAAAACATTTAGCTTGTAAATATTAGCTAAACTCCAAAACAGCCTTAAAAACTTTAAAAAATCTAAATTAGCCAAAACAGCTAGCATGTAACTAAAATATTAGCTAAACTCCAAAATAGCCAAGAAAATCTTAGTAAATGCCAAAATAGTCCAAACAGCTACATAATGCCAATTTTTAAAACTTTAAAGCCATAACTGTTTAACATAATTACAAATAATAAAAAGGCAACCTTTATCCATGGGATCTGTTCAGGCTTAACCCAATCAAGCAATGAGGGTTTACCTCTTTGGCAAGCAAAGAGCCTGAGCTTTCGCTTGGCTTGATATATTTTTATTCACTTGCATTTACATTTAGAGCTCTGGGGGAAAAAAAAAAAAAGAAACTTTTTAGGGTAGTTGGACAAAAAATAAAAAATGAAAGAGAAAATAAATGAATGGTAGAACAAACTACAGAGTGTCCCATAAGTCGCCGTACAAAGGAAACAACAGTTTCTTGACGTAAATTTTTTTTATATAAGTATAACAAAGTGTTGCTCTATTTAAATGCATTCACTGGGATATCTGAAATATAAAGAAACATGTTAGCACCATAAGTGTATATTATGTCTTCTCTGTATGGAAACTTAAGGGACACCCTGTATGACTCAAAATGGCAAAGCACGAAACTACTGTAAATACTTGGTGATGATGAGTCAGAAGTTTGTAGTCTGCAAAACTATGACAGCTGCTGTTGATCCTGACAGATCCTCTGAATAAAGTTTTTACTATTTTATGTTTATATTCTGACAGTGATGGTTGAAGTGTAAAGAGATTTGTTTCCTTAAAGTGTTTCCTCTCCATGAAATGAATACAAAAATCTAAAAGAGCCTTAGAGAGGGGTATCAGTTTCATCTTTTGACTCAAGAGATTCCGATGCTTAAACACTAAATAAGTCAAAGAAATAAAATAAACCTAATAAATTTATTGAATATTAAATAATTGAGTTATCTGTTGATATCAGTATTTGACACATTTTTGTTTTCTACTGGGAAAAAAAACGTTGAAAACAAGAAGAAAAAAAAAACTATCACTGGAAATATCAAACTACAAATCAAATTTCTATTGTTCTTTTTACCTTCTTAATGACCTCAAATTATGGTTATATGTGTTCTTGTTTGAAAGTCTGGATTTATTCTTTTTAAAATCTCTGCTTTGAGAGCACTGCAACACTGAGGGGGAGGACTCCCAACAGTTTTGTTTACAGCCAATACCAAACTTCCAAGCTATTGCAACTAAACCTCCAACCTCCTGCACTTTAGAAGCAGAAAAACACCTTCATGTCAGGAGCTCAAAAGTTTCCAAAAACATCAGAAAAAACTATGAATTTTCTGCTGGTTTATTTGAAGCAACCTTTGAGAAAAAGTTAACTTTAAATAAAGAAAACCTTCTGTTATTCTGTTATTTTACTATTGTACTAGTTGCTGTCAATATCAGTTCCAACTCCTGGGTGAAGGGTTGTACATCTATAACATAAGTTGCTTTTCATCATGTTTTTTTTTTTTATTTAGCCATCCTATACTATAGAAAAGTGTTTTATATCTCACAGCCAGGTTCCACTAAAAACAGTAAATTCAATACCATCTCCAAAATATAAAACCCATCAGATTACTGATCTAGATTTCCTTATATAGAAGTGCTGTATCCAGAATCCTCAGTACATGTGTTAAAAGGAGTTAAAATGATTCTTTGTCAGGCACACGCACTCTTTAAGGAGCTGATTAGAAAGCAGGGAAAGGCAGAGGAATCCGTCTTCTCTGGGAGTAGTCAACCTCAAGAGAGAAAGCTTCTCTAATCCCCATTTATTACAGAAACCAGGTTTCTCATTAAAGATAAAGTTACAAAATCCATTTGCAAGAGAAAGCTGACAGTTAACTTAGATATGTAAGAGCACTTCAATGTATTAAGTAATCAAGTTTTCATGAGACTACCAGCAGCTCTCTGGAAAAAAAAAAAAAATCTATTCCTACAAAGGAACACTAAAAAGCTTTTTTGTACCATTCATCATGTGGTAATACTTGTGCATTTTCGTCTCATGCAGTGAGGTGGCTTAGAAATAAACTGAGGCAGGGATTAGGCAGAGGTTTTCAAATCGGCCTATTTTAGTCAATCAACTCTTATGATCACCAAAATTGGTAAAAAATGATAATGTTCCCTTCATAGCTTTGCTAGATCAGCAAGTGGACCTTTGTGCTATCTTAACAGGGTCCAGATGACCCCAGCCTTATTTCTCCTGTGACAAAGGTGGACAAAAGTGGACAGGTTTTAGGTCTGCCACGGAAACCAGTGAAAATTAAAAACTCCTTGAAAAAAAACATTTGGCGCATTTTTAATGTAAACATGCCTAAGATAGCACAAGAGTAACAAGATCACAGCACATCAGTAAAGTGCAAGAGTCCGCTGAACCGTGCTGTGAGACACCTCTGCAATTAGACACCATCTTAACTGTATCCTAGCACAGCGCAATCAATCACAGCAACAGGACAAAGCAGGTCTTCAGAATCGACGAACAGAAGACTAAATAAATACAAATTTGATGGTATTGCAGAAACCAACAGAGAGACCAAAGTTAATTTTCCTGTTATAGCTTGCACAATGATGTGATACAATTAATTAAATTCAAGTGAATAGAAAAAATATAAATAAATAAATAAAAAAAACATTCACCACCAACGGGTCATACAGTTCCATGTTTACAACTTTGAAACTTTTGTAATCTTCGTAGACGACATTTCTGAACCCATCTGCATGGGATATCTTCTTATTTAGACTGTTGCTCAGTGACAGTAGGGTAGTTGGACAGATGCTTTCCACCTATAAGAGAATTGGAGTGAGCGATCTCACCACCCTTGCTCTCCAAAAGGGAAGTACAGTGGGGTAAAAAAAACAAAACCCAAAAGTATTTAAGTTCCCCCAATTAAAATGAGAGAGGCCTATGATTTTCAACATAGGTATACCTCAACTGTGAGAAATGAGAAATTCCAGAAAATCTAATTCTCTGATTTAAATAATTTATTTGCCAATTATGATGGAAAATAAGTATTTGGTCACCTAGAAACAAGCAAGATTTCTGTCTTCACAGACAGAAGAACTTCTTCTGTAACAGGATCCTCTGTCCTCTCGTTACCTGTATTGATGGCACCTGTTTGAACTCGTTATCTTTATAAAAGACACCTGTCCACAACCTCAAACACTCCAATCTCCACTAAGACCAAAGAGCTGTCTAAGTAACAAAACTGTTGACCTGCACCAGGCTGGGAAGACTGAATCTGCAATAGGTAAGCAGCTTGGTGTGAAGAAATCAACTGTGGGAACAATTATTAGAAAATGGAAGACATACAAGGCCACTGATGATCTCCCTCCATCTAGGGCTCCCCGCATGATCTCCCCCCGTGGGGTCAAAATGATCATTAAAAACGGTGAGCAAAAATCCCAGAACCAAATGGGGGGGACCTAGTAAATGACATGCAGAGATCTGGGACCAAAGTAACAAAGGCTACCATCAGTAACGCACTACACCACCAGGGACTCAAATCCTACAGTTCCAGACATGTCCCCCCGCTGAAGCCAGAACATGTGCAGGCCCGTCTAATGTTTTCTAGAGAGCATTTGGATGATCTTGAAGACAACTGGGAGAATGATCTTATTAATCTAAATTTTTTCCATTTTTATTTGTTTTTTTCTTAAACCGTAAGATATTTAAGTTATAAACTGGCCAAACAGATGCCTCAATAAATGCATGTGGTGCCTGCTGGCCTCCCACCTTAAATGCTCGAAATGTTTGACAGATTCTCCTGATTTGTGATGGAAGGGGAGTGGGATTCCAACAAGCCCATTCCTGATTGGTGACAGTAACTGCCACAGAAACCTTGACTCAGACCAATCACTGTTTACTGCTGTCACTTAGCTAAAAATGACAGCATCAGCATCACGGCTTCATTTCACTGGAGCCAGAAGTAAGGCATTTCAATTGGTGACATCACACTTGCTCAATCCAGTTCTCTCAAAACAGTCAAAATTTTAGGAGGCACTTTCATTCATAATTGCCTTCACTTATTTTGACTAAGAGACTGTACGGTATTTTCTCTGTCTCTTCTACAAGGTTTGCTTTTTTTTTTGGCTCAATCTGAATTAAAACAGATAAAAATATTTATTTGAACTGCTATATTCAATAGAAAAATGGTGCACCTGAAAATGACTAAAATCATGGTTTGAGGAATTACCACACAGTGTAGTCATAATTAAGTGGTGCAAGAAAACATCCTCTGTGGTTACACTGAGGGTATAAATAGAGATCAGTGTAAAAAAAAAAAAAAAGTCAGTATTTACAAATAATCAGCCATTGCAGCACTATAATTCAACAAGCTGTGATCATTGGGTCATTCTGTCCACATGACTCACGAGAGACACCTGACATGCTGACACCAACCATGCAGTACAGCGCTCGCCAGCTGAAGAGACACACCCAACTGGGAAAACCTTCCTCCACCCACCAGGATGTAGTCATTCAACAAAGAACGCAAAGAACCAACACACTGCACAAGAACTAAAGAACATATGATACATCTCTGCCTTTTAATTCTTATAACATTTGTAAACAAGTTTCAAATAGTGTTATGTAGTAGAAGATTTTCCTTTATGAACATAAAAATATGAAATACGGATGGGAATTTAAAATTTTTAAATCAATAACGCACACATGATTAGGGCTGGGAATCACTGGGTACCCCACGATACGATACGATACGCGATACATGGCTCACGATATCGATAATATCGCGATACTGCAATAGTTGGTAAAAAATCCTCTCTAATAACTAATATTATATAGAACAACACTTTTTGGGGGGGAAATATATCTCCATTTTATTTTTTTTAGCTGAAACACAATCATAATAAACAATTTATGTCTTATTTTGTGCAACAAATTATAGAGACTTTTGTTTAACGTTGCCTAAAATCACTAATACTATAACTTACCACCAATTGAATTGGAATTATTTGTAAAATTCCATGTTAACAATAGTAAACATGATCAGCAATGCCAAGAAATACTGTTAGCAACAGAACAAAAATTAAATAATTCAAATTGTTGACAGCTTTTAACCTCCAAAGGAACGTCCCACCAAATGATGATGAATATAACGTTTTACAGCCTCTGTCAAGTGTTACATAAGTTTTTTGTACACTTTTTCCCCATTTGAAAAGGGCTAAGCATTCACAATTGAAGGCTGATTTACTCAGCCTTACACTTGAGATCATTTCTCCAATCTTTATTTATTTTCCATTCGGTCAGTCAGCAGTCAATAGGTAAAAACCTTAAAACACACATAATAATGGCAATAAATATTTAAAATAGCAATAAAAAACTTTAAACTATAATAATTTATACAATTCTAAGTGCTTCAAATAACTACAAACTTCCCTATTTTACCGTGAATTCATGTACTTTATTTTAATTTTTTTTTTTTTAAGTTCATATATCAAATCTGCATTTTTTTATTTAAGAATGACTTTAAGTTAACATTAGCAAAAAGTTATTACGTTCATTTGAAAACCTTACACCATAAATTCCCCAAAGTTACACCGTACACCAGCAGGGTAAACATAGAGTGCATGAAAGTGAAAATTCCGAGCGGTACCTGAAGTACACTAAAACAACTACGAAGCACGCGCCTCGTTCCCACAGCGCACCGATCAAACAGGAAATAAACGATCGTGGTCATTCTAGCGCTCAGACAAACTCACTTGTTACCGGCTGCCTCTTCTACAGATGGATGATAATTGAGAACAGGAAGTCACGCTTTACACATGCGCTACCGAGCCAGAATCTCGCCGGTGTTTTTTTCCTGAATGAAGTGCGTGTGCGTCGGCAAAATATGTCCGACGCAGCGCGCCTAGCTGCGCAAAAGTTCCGCCACGCAGTAGTTCCGGTACGCGACTCAGACGCAACAGCCTCTTCAAATGAAAATATAATATCGATACTTGGTGAGAACCCATCGAGAATCAATCGCAGGACTAAATATCGCAATATCGATATTTTGGCACACTCCTACACATGATGTCACATGATGGTCAAAAACAAAAGTTAAATATTAGAAAAGAAATCAACTGTTAAACCTCCTGAATATTAGATTTTTTTTCTTGTTTTAATTTCCTAAATTCACCAAAAACTAAAATTCCCAGACTGACATCACCTTACGTTTGATCTACTTGAAAATGTCTACTATAGAAAAGTTAATTCCGTAGTATGGAGTGGTTGGGAGATAATCAGGTTTAAAAATGTCCTCTTTATTACTGGGACGTCAGGAGGTTGAAGTTAAAGATTAAGTTGTGGAGCGTTTCTAAACATGTTCAAAAGTTTAGAGCAAATAACATTGTGCAGCAATTTCAACCAGATTAGAATCCAGAATTCTGCCCATCAACTAAATTGTTTGTGGCTTTGTTTATTTTTAAGGCTATTCAGGACATCTGGATTCTCCTGTGCCAATTCAACCTTCTCTGAAACGATGTATACGACACAACAGTCAGTGAGAACAACACACAAGTGGAACTACAAATGTACATAAATTAAGAATAAAAGTGTGTAACAACTTCAAGGTGGAGAGAATGAAGTGTACTTAAATGAATTAACTGGGTGTAAATGAGAAAGTTTGAAATCTGAAGTTCAAATAGCTTAAAACACAGATTTCCAGCAGAAAGACATTTACTGGCACGTCTGTGTGTCTTTGATGTTTTCCTGCTTCTTGGCCGTAATCGTAAACAACTGGTTATCGCTTCGCTTTCAGTATTTGTGACCTCAAAGGGCCGTGGGATTGGATTATCGTCTCTCCCGTCAAAAGAGGATGGCTAAAGGAGATAATAAAAGAAACACATGAGAGTTGGCATCCTGTAGGGAACGCAGCACTCCAGCACCTCTGACCTGCTGATTACGACTACAGCACAACCCCCCCCTCAAGACTCAAGTCCTGTTGCTTCAACTCCCTTCCTTGTCAAGGAGTTGGGAGTGAGTCAGTACCATTCATGTTAAAGGAATGCATGCTTTATGTAAATATGTAGTACAGCTTAGTATCACAGTTCCACTCACTTCATTGAGATTCACTCTTTTATCAAAAATATTCTGGAGAAAGAAATTCACTGAACGATGTCAATTTTTTATTAATAAATTATAAATTTAACTATAAATTTACATTTTAAATTTGGGAAAAAATGGTTTGGGAGGAATTGTCAGATGATAGTTTTGACCGTTTATGCTTTGTAAAATTTAAAGTAGAAACTATTTTTTTCCCAAACTTTTTTGTTGTTGTCCTGCTTTTAAAATAACATATTAAGAAAGCCTGAAAGTTATAGCTTAGTAGTAATTGCAAGACATGTCAGGTAATGTGATACATGCCAGTCAGCAGGCAGATCCTGACAGCTGCCAGCTATTGGTAAAAGCAAGAACATCTGCCAGGTGGTTTTCACCGCTCGTCTCATCCCACCCTGAAGAACAAGAGCCTGGACTCACCCGTGTTGTGCTGCAGTGGTTGCTGGATCACAGCCTCGCTGCTAGAACTGTGTCCCATAATACAGCTCCTGCTCCCGCCGGGATCTGTCGGGAGCTGCCTCTCCTGAGGCCCACGGCAGGAGAGCAAAACCTGAAGCCACCTTGACCCTCTCTAGGCAGGCGAAGAGACTACTGACCATCAAAAGTGCTCATTCAAGTGTTTCTTCCTCCCTTTTCTTCAACCCGAGTCATTTGGTCTTCTCCGTCCTTCCCCTCTTCCTCCTTTAAAACACAACACTCTCCGTTGTTGCGCACATGTCCCTCCCCTCAAGAAGACGGACTTGATAAAAAAAAGAATAAAGCAGTCTGCTGGTGTAAAATGCCTGTCATTCCTAAGAGTAATATTTTCAGGGGCAAAGTTCACAGCAAGGGAAGCTTTAGAGTGGCGATGAGACTAGTCACCAGGCCTTGAAAGATCTGCATCTGGGCTCCTCCTCCGGTGTTTTTGCCATTTCACAGACTGACAGAAGGGCGAGAGGCGGGCTCTGCTTGGTGAGTAACTGGAGAAGTGGAAGGTAAGCCGGGCCAAGGTGGAGCTCCAGGCCAGAGGAGAGGAAGTGACACAGTGGAGGTGTACAATAACTCTGTCGGGGCTGTCTTTATACGCTTTCCGCAGCGCGTGAATGCTTGACTTCAGGTTATTTATTAGCATACAAGTTTAGACCCTCCAGTCAGGACATTCTCTGAAAGTTGGTTTTTATTACAATTTAAAGCAAAAAGTTTCACGCTGGAATAAAATAAGGATTTCAGGAGTTCTTGTTCAAAATTAATATATAATATAAAGTTGACAATTAGTTAGGTTGTAAAAATTAATTAAAACAATAGGAGCACTTTACTTATTAAAACATGATTGTTTCATCATTAATAGAGGGAATGCTAATTTCACATAAAACTATTTAAAGATAAACATAAAAATACACACATATGTTAACATATTTTCAAACTTGTTCTTCTATTTTCTTTTCACAGAGATTTTTCAAACATGTAATAAAGCAAAAAATCTTCCAAGTTGTCATTGGAGGTCAATATCAATATCAATTCATTTTTTAGATTTCTATTCAAAGTTTTATGGTTATCCGACAAATGTTTCTACCTAGCGACAAACTGAAATAAAACAATAAAATAATAATTTATATTAAAAATAATATTCCATTTTAACAATATAATACATTTTAACAGTAAGAACTAAAGGAAGGAGGTTTCAAACATGAAAAAATTACATTAAAAGAAAAACCTAAAAAAAAACTAAATCTATATTAGTTTTCCAAATCGAGCTAGATTTGATATATATTAGCAGTAGTCAATTTTTAAGTCACGTCCTAGTTGAGCTTTTTCTCAGATGCTACTTTTTTTTTGTTAAATTATACTAAATATGCTAGTAATCCTAAACTGCTGCTAAACTAATGTTAAGCTGCTGCTTCTGCAATTTGGTGAGCAAGAAAGATAACCACAGCAGATCTTTGGCGTAATTTCACTGTAGGACAACTCTGATTGGCTACTACAGTTTCTAATTGACGTTCAATCTGTGCTGCTGTCCTTAAACTATAGAGGGTTGAACTGAGGCTAAAGACAACAGGATGCAATTATTTCATTAAATGAATCGAACAGCAAAGCTATTCACGTGGACTTGGCTTTCTTTATCCTCGCTTTGGTTCTCTCTTCTATTGGTCAGTGGAAAGTCTGTCTGCATTCACACACAAAGTGAACCGCACCAGAGTTCATCTGCAAATGAACAGAAACCCAAATTCTCAAGAAAATCAGAGTTCAACTTTTTGGTTAAAATCTGATATTTATTTGCTGGGTGGGGGTGTTAAACCAAAACGACAACCACAGAAAACAACTTCTGGACCAAGCCTGCAGGTATGCATGTGAAGTACTTCCAGAGGACTTTCTTTTCTTTTGCTTTTCAGCATTTTTTTTTCCTTATTCATAATCTAGACTTAATTCACTCAGAGTATGAGCACAAAAAAATCTAAAGGATGCATGAGTGTACAGTTTCCCGTTTATGTATCTGACAGCTGCTTGGTACTTTTGCATAATACATCACAAGGATAGGAAAATAACATGAATCACCTAAAAAAAACAACTAACCCAAGACTCTTCAGCTCACAGCAGAAACAACTCTGTCGTTTTGTTATTTCTAATCAGAGAAAATCAATCAACCTTTAAAAAAATTAGTCAATAAAAACATACTGTTTGACCAAAATAAATATAAAAAAAGAAAAAACATATATGGGTCCCTACAGAGAATGTTTTTAGAGATAGATAAATGAAGACATCAAGATATACTTCTTTACTCTTGCTCCCCCTACAGCTCAGTTAGGGTACTGCTTTGAAACAAGTGAGTTGTATGTCAGCTTTGTAATATGATGAGGTCTCTCTAAAACAATACTGCCCAAACTGACAAAGCTGTGTGATGCTCATCATTTCACACTGTCTGTCCATTCTAAGGAGACATCACAAAGAGGGCCTGCAACCATGAAAGCATCCTACACGCGTGCAGATGTAACAGGACACGCTAAGCTGCGAGATGCAAATGCCAGCACATGTGAAGAGGGCTGTTGCTCAACAGCTGAAGAATTACGTCACACCTCAGAGCTGAGGAGGAAGTCCTGTTTTATTTTTACTGCTTGGCCTCAGAGCCAGGCAGGGATGAGGACATCAGCTTCCCTAATCTGATCACACCAGCCCACTTATCGATGAAGCGGAACCGCGCTCAGAGAACCACGCCAGTGACCACAGCAAACACAGACACAAACAGTCGCCCCTCCTGTTGAGAACCCCGAGACCAAGTTTATAGGAAAACGGGTTTACTCACAGACACACTGAGACCGCACAAACATCCCGGGAGCTTCAGATAGACTGCAGCAGCGAAGAGGAGCCCTGGTGTCCCGTGAGCAGATACTGATACGCAGGAGATGTCAGACGACTGAGGTCAGACTGATAAGAGATACCAGCTTGTGTGTGTGATGAAAAAGAGAAACCAGGCAGGTACTCTGTGACGGTGCAGGTATGTCCTCGGCATGACAACCTATCAGGTAGTTTCAGTGATAAACTGGTGGTTGTGTCACAGAGCCAAGCCCTTAAAAGTCTGTCATTAACTCAAACTGTCCTCCTTCTGTACGTTAAAATCTTAAGATTGCATGCTGGGATTGCATCTTAACTTTACAGCTTGAAAAGCTTTAATTCATAAAGTTCAAAGTAAATCAGTTGTTTTCCTGAAAGTTTGAAAAATGAAAAAAAAAAATAAAAAGTTAAATACTTCTACTTTATAGAGAACAACTAAACACTGATTGAAGCATTTCTTAATATTTTTATGATTTAAGCCTTTAGACATAAAAAACATTTGATTTTTGTGAGAAATTAATTGTTGGGAACATGTGGTGTCCCAACCTACAAAGTTAATAAACACCTAGAAAGGTTTGCTGAGCCTTTAAAGTCTTTCTGGATCTGGACCAGTAAGCTTCACAATCATGAGGAAAACTGCTGACTTAATAAACCAGAAGACAGTAGTCACTGTTGAACAGACTAAGTTCTGCATCCAAATATATAACCAGAAAATTAAGTGGAAGGGAAATGATTGATGAGAAAACCTGCTACAGCAATAGAATTGACTACTGTTTTGAAAGGGTTGTCGACAGAACTAAAATGTTTATGGGAGCATCACAAGGAACAGACCGAGTCTGAACTTAGAGCATCAAGATTGACCAAAACAGACGATAACACAAGAAGAGCTATGAATGTTACATTCCTCGTGTCAAGCTATGGCTGAACCAGAGACGTCAGAAGCCTCTTACCACGGCTAAAGAGAAAAAAAACTGGACTGCAGCTCAGTGGTCCAAAGTCCTCCTTTCAGATTAAAGTAAACCTTGTATTTCATTTTGGAGTTTGAGTGGAGGGACAGAATCCACATGTGCAGTGAGAAACTTCCAGTGTTGATGGTTGAAGATGTCATGTGTTTTCTGGAGTCCACAGCCAATCAAGCCTTTTAATTAGGAACTTCTAGTGCCCTTTTTAGTGCTGTTTTTCCAGCAGGATGGGGCACCTGTGCAAAAAAGTGCCAAAAGCACCGTCAACAACTGATTGGCCAGGAAATTCACCTGACTCGAATCCGACACAAACTCTATGGGCTGTTGTCAAGAGGGCGATGAAAGACATGAAACCCAACATGGCAGAAGGAGTGAGGCTGCGATCAGAGCGACACCTGTGCAGCTCCATGGGCTGATGGCCTCATGCTGCAGTCAGTGCATTGATGAATTCATGGAAAATAAGGCCTAATTATGCACTGAATGTATAGAAATGAACATAATGTTCAGAAGTCGAGCATAGCATTTGTGCTCAAAATAAAATCCTTTGA
This sequence comes from Oryzias javanicus, assembly GCA_003999625.1. Classification (NCBI taxonomy): domain Eukaryota; kingdom Metazoa; phylum Chordata; class Actinopteri; order Beloniformes; family Adrianichthyidae; genus Oryzias; species Oryzias javanicus. The sequence goes on from CM012447.1 coordinate 14,046,633, forward strand.
TAATTCTGATGCAGTTTTCTGAGAAAAATGCTTTTGTCAAGAGACCATATAATAAAAGGCTTGAAATATTTAATCTAATCTAAAATACCAGTTTGACTTTTTAAAGTGACATTTTGGGAAGTACCAGCAGAAAGAAAGATACTGTTTTTCTTACCAGGTTTTTCCATCACAGCACCCAAAAGTCAGAAAGCAGCAACTGTAACCAAACAAACAAAAAAAAACATGTTAGTTAGTTAGTCCTTTATTTCGAACATACAGATTACATGGTAAAAAAAAAAAAAAAACAAAACAAGAAACAAAATTTTATATAAATTATAAATAAAAGATATTACACCTGAATTGTGTAGTTCAAAATGGGGTAGGAAGAAGTTTAAAAACTTTTTTTTAATCCTACCCCCTAAAAATATATCTTCATTTTAATTTTTAATATAAACTATTTCAGAAGCAGAAATTAAGTACCATCAGACATCTGTCCATATAATCGAATACACACAAGATCTATACAAAAACACGTACATATATACAAATATACCAGCTTTACCATTCACATGTTTTCCCTTCCCATAAATCTTTCCCCTGGGACCTCAACACCCAGTCTCTGTCAACTTCACCAATAAAACACTCAAAACATTGATTTATATGAATTATATACTTCAATATAATTATATACAGTCAACACCTGTATCACTACATTAGATTTGTTATCCTTCTTCCTTACTATATTTACTGAAGACTAATATTCTATGTTTATGTTTGAAGTGGTTTATGCTGTTGCTCATTCGTAACTCATCATTCAGACTGTTCCATAGCTTCACTCCATTTATTGTTGTACAAAAGATCTTTTTTGTTGTGCGTGCTTTTAGTACTCTGAAATTATTTTCTTTTCTAACTATACCACCCAATCTCAGAAAACATTGACTGTAGATGTACTGGGAGTAAATTATGTCTTGCTTTGTACATCAGCTGAAGTATTCTATGTTCTATTAAATCAAAAAGTTTTAGTATCTTTGACTGAAGAAATAATTGATTAGTGTGATGGCGATAACTTACATTATGAATTATTCTTACTGCTCTTTTTTGTAACAAACCAGTGGTTTTAAAGAGGTTTTGTAATGTACTTCCCCAATTTCTGAACAGTAGGTTAAGTACGGCAACACCAGAGAATTATACAGTATCTGGCGTGATCTGAGGTTAAGAATATGTTTCACTTTGGCCATGACTGAAATACTTCTTTGATATTTTTGTTTGTAAAGAACTAATATGCTGCTTCCAGGAAATCTTGTCGTCTATTGTCACGCCCAAGAATGATTATGATTCACTGTTTCTAATGTTACTCCTGCTATTCTTATTTTTAATTTGCTCTTTTGTATTGTTTTTACCAAAAACATGATTTTAGTTTTGTCCAAATTAAGTGATAGCTTGTTTCTATCAAACAGTCCTTTAGATTGTACATTCCTCTTGTCACTTTAGCGAGGAGTTCCTGGATATCTGTGTCAGAAAAAGGATGTTGGTATCATCTGCAAATAATACGAATTTCATTTCGTCTGATGTTTTGACTATATCATTGATATAAAGGTTAAATAAAACTGGCCCAAGCACTGAGCTTGAGGGACACCACACACAATGTCCAGAATTGTTGAGTTATGGTCTCCCATTTTCACAAATTGTTTCCTGTCTCGTAAATAGCTTTTTACCCAGTCTAAAGCTGATCCTCGCACTCCCAGTTTATCCATTTTATGAATTAGAATGTCATGATTTATTTGTATCAAATGCTTTTTTTAAATCTATGAAAACTCCTATTGCATATTTGTTCTGTTCTGTGATATTAGTTATTTCCTCTGTTAATTCCATTAAAGCCAGTGATGTTGATCTGTTTGCTCTAAAACCATACTGGCTGTCTGTAAGTAAATTATATTTATCGATGAATTTGCAAAGTCTATTTTTAAAAAAGTTTTTCCAGGATCTTAGAAACTGAGGGAGGAGGGAGACAGGCCTGTAATTTGTAAACTGGTGTTTATCTCCAGATTTGTAGAGTGGAATTATTTTAGCAGTTTTCATTTTCAGAGGAAATTGACCATTCTGGAACGATAGATTGCATATATGAGTCATGGGTTTTGAAATTCCTTCAATTACCTTCTTGACTAACATCATATCAATATCATAGGAGTCTGTAGATGTTTTGTTCTTACACTGCTTAGTGACTTCAATTACTTCTTCTTCCTCCACCTCTTCAAGAAAAATAGTGTTAATATTACTGTCTGTTAAATGAGGACCTTTGCTTAATGTTGGAATTTCCTTAGCCAGATTTGGTCCAATATTAGCAAAGAAGGTATTGAATAAATTAGCAACATTTTTTGGATTTGTGTGTGTGGTTTCCCATCTAGAAAATGCTTTGGATAACTTGTATATTTTGGAGAATTTCTTATTACCATATTTAATATGGTCCACATTGTTTAGTATTGTTTTTGTTGTTCTCCAGTAAGTTGTTATAATATTCCTTTTTACACTTCCTCATTATCAATGTTAATTTGTTTTTATATGTCTTATATCTCCTCTCAGCTTCATCGCTTCTGTGCTTTATAAATTCTTTGTATAAATTATTTTTTTTCTTACAGGCATTTTTTAATCCTTTTGTAATCCATAAACTGTTTGCATGTTTAACTTTACTTCGGTATTCCTGTATTGGGCAGTTTTTATCATATAATAGTTTAAATATTTTTAAAAATTCATCATATGCTTTATCTACATCTTTTTCGTTGTAAATTAAGTCCAGTTATACTCCAACAAATCCTTTTTTAATGCATTCAAAGACTCTTTCAGTTCTAATTCTCCTTGATTTTAGCCTGTTATCACTTTCTAACTTCTTATACTTGATGTTATAGGTTGCAAAGACAGGTAAGTGATCACTGATATCATTTATAAATAACCCACTAACAATATTATTATCAATGACATTGGTAAATATGTTGTCTATTAATGTTGCACTGTTTGAAGTAATTCGTGTGGGTCTGCTAATCAGAGGATGTAAGCCATTACTGTACATGATATTGATGAATTCTTCGGATGCTTTATGTTTGTTTACATTTAGTAAGTCTATGTTAAAGTCTCCACACAGAAACATAGTTTTTTGACTCATGTTGGTAAAATTTTCTTCTATCCAAGCATTAAAAGTATTCATGTCAGAACCTGGTGCCCTGTATAAGCAACCTACTGTTATATTTTTCTTTTTCTCCATTGTGATCTCAATTGCAATACATTCAAACACATTGCTCACCACAACAGATAAATGTTCTATCAACTTATAATTCAAATTTGTGTCTACGTACAGAGCGACACCACCTCCATTTTTTATTTCTCTACTTTTATAAATGACTTCATAGCCTTCAATGTCAAAGTCCACTCCCCTGTCATTGTTAAACCATGTTTCTGAGACTGCGATTATACTGAAGGTTTGTGAAAACTGCTTCAAGTAGTCCTTGATTTTATGGAAATTGGCATACAAACTTCTGCTATTAAAATGAATAATGGAGAATTTGTTAGTATTCATCTTTGCACTATTGAATTGTTCCTCTGTATAGTACTGACAGTTGTGATGATCATTATAAAAAAAATTTATTTCAGGATCAATGTCGCCCTCTTTCACACCTTCATTGTCCTGGGAAGCTGGAAATTCTAATTTATCATATTGTGCAATCTTATCTAACAAATAGCTGTATTCGGCTGGTCTGAGTGAAGTATCTGATACCATGATGTCAGGTCCATGTCTCAGTCAAAGTTGTAAAATTTAGGATTTTAGGATTTTGGTGTGCTAGCACGAGGATGGATGATCAGCTTGTCATGTCTTAAGTAGGCAATATCTCCTCTCTGCCTTGCTGCTTTTAATGTTTAAACACTTTATATCTAAAGTTTTGCTTTGAAATGACGTAAAACCTTGAATGCCGATAATATCAGAACAGAACATAACACATAAACTGAAAAGAAAAAAAAAGCATGAATCTCCAAATGTCTGGTTCATTTGAAGGTGACTCCAGTCAGCAGTTTTCATAACAAGAACTTTCATTGAGTTGAGTTTATAGAAGTCTGGATCGGGGCAGCATTTGGTTTAGGATGAAGGGGAGGAAGGAGGATTCTGGGAAATTCCTATAGAGGGTTGTTGATGCTCATTAAACTGAATAAAAACAACCAACAAACCGGTCCTATCATGAGGGGACGCAACACAAACAACCCTGTAGGAGATGTCAGCAAGGCCACCAACAAAAGCACAACAGTTGATTTAGGTTCAAGTTAATGTGTGATTGAGACCGTGGAGAGGTGAGGAAAAACTGCTTCATCAGGAGGAATTTCTCCCAATCTGGTTGTTAAATTAAGGTAAAAGTAATAATAGAATTTTGGGGAACCTTAAATGATAGATCTGTTGATGTAAAAAAAAATGTTTTCATTAGAATTTTGAGGCAAAGTAATCCTAATCATTCACTAACTACATCATCCCTTTTCAATTTTGGTTCACAAGTTCACACATTTTTAATGATTTGTTTGATCTAAATTTATGTTTCACACTTTGATTTCAAAACCAACAAAAAGGGGGCTTTAAAAAAACTCTCATTAAAAGCTATCACAAAATCATTTTTTTCTTGCTAACTTTATGAATAACTTTATATCCTAAATGACAAAACTATCATCATTTTAATTGAAGTTTTAGTATGTCTACTACTCTGCTTATCCCATCAGCGATCATGATCAATTTGTCAATAAAATGCATTAAACCAGAGATGAAGCCTTAAAAGCATTTGGTCTGAGGGGCACACACATTGAATCCCTGCAGCTTTAAGGGTTTCGGGTGGTTGGGGGCGTGTGAACAGAGTCCAGGCAGGAGGACAAGGACGAATGAGCAGCTGACAGTTTGCGTTTCACCTCACGGTTTCACAGCAGCTATGAAGGAGGGACGCCAGCAATTGGCTGAAGTAGCAGGTGTGAGCACGCCGTCACCATCACAGAGGCCATCGGGCTGCATGACAGGAATGTCAAAGTCTCCAGAGGAAACGGCTACAACCCAATCTGTGTGATGGAGCAGGCTGGACAGGGCTGGATACAGCCGCGTCAACAACTGCAGCTGCACTTCATGAAAAATTACACTTCCACCGAAACTGCCCTAATGTTGTTTTACAGAATTCATCATGCAGTCTACTCACTTTTCCAGAAGATCATTGGTGTTCAATAACAGTTTCCCAGAGGACAACGGGGCTGTGACTTCTGATCCTTATGTCCGAGCAGAACTGCAGCAGTCCTGCGATAGGTAAACACAAAAGTTTAGAACGCACAAAGACACGAGGTCAAAACTTTTTGCTGACTTTGATTAAAAAAAAAAAAAAAAAAAAAAAAAAAAACAGCGTAAGCTCTTCATTAGATAACGTTTCAGCTTGTGCCATCTTTCTTGGAACATGTCTTCTGAAGGACATCCCCCTTCAGATCCTCTCAAATAATCAACTTTAGATCAAAAAAAAAAGCAGACGAAAATCAACAACCTTGAATCCTAGAGTTATTCTCCAACCTAATCTTTATTTTGATGCTCAAAATTTGGTCTAATTTCAACATTTCTCCATGAAATATTAACTTAAAAATCTTGGACTAACACAGAACACACATACAAATCTTGTCTGAATCACAGAAGCACAACATCCCGCTGGATTTTTACTAAAATGTGAATATTTAACACTTTTTTCGTGCTGGTCAATATGGAAAAAAATGTATATCACAATATAAATTATTTTATATCACAATAACAATATATATCACAATATGCCACAATAAAGAATATTTTCAGGTATTCCCTGAAAAAAAGATGACAAATGCCAAAACTTACTTTTTCACTGACTTAACATTTTTCAGGTGACATGTAACTGAATCTTTAGGAATGAGAAACATTTTTTTTTACAGTGCACAACAGTTTCAGGTTTCTTTTTAAAAAAAAAAAAAAAAAAAAAGCTCAGCAATAAGAATGAATAAAAACAATAGAAACGATAGAAGAGAAATGTATGATTGACTTGAACTCTAATTTAAATCATTTTCCTAATTAATAATAAAAAACAAAGTTCAAACTATTAAGTTAATAAATAAATTCAGTTAATCATTTTAAAAAGTCTTCTGGACAAACCTGCCCCCAAAACAGGAAAATAAAAAAAATCGACATGAATTGCTGAACTTCCCATAATATTTTATCTTCATATTATTTCCCTTACTGTTATTTCTCTGTCAAATAGTGTCCATTAAAATAGCAAGCATTGATTACATTGTTTTTTACGTCATCACATCTTTAACTTCCTTACAAAAATATAATAAATCTGCCTCTGAAAAGCCCTTAGGTCTTCAGATAAATTACATTACACCTCGACTGAAATCAATGTTTGTAAATCCATGAGTGGGCAGTATAGAGCTGCTCCATGTGATCAAATATAAACAATTCCCTTTAATGGTTTGAGGAAGTTTTGAGTGAGATCGTGTGTGAACGGCTGACAACGCCTGTGCTCAGCGGTGACTCACTCCGGCCGGTTTGACCAGTTTCCACGCCGTACTGTAAAAATGGTAAACCTAGAAAACAGATCATGAAGGGAACACAATATACTTACAAATTCACAACAATATTACTAAAATCAGGATGATTCAAATGTTATTCGTATCTCTCATAATCAGTGCAAATAATTTTTAAATAAATGACGGCTTTGAATGAGCTCTGGAGCAGAGAAGTGGATCCACACTTGAACGCACAAATTCTTCCCAAGATAAAGTTCAGCTCTCCCCCGAACACACACGACAGTGCCAGCTGGCAGCAGAGCAAACACCGAGGTAAGTTCATGTTTCCTTCACTGCGTACACAGCGGGAGGAAAGCAGAGTCGCTGCAGACCATGTGAATGAGGAGAGGAGCAGAGTTCACACCCTGAAGTTACTATTTTACAGGAATCCAAGGGTTGAGCTCAAGTCCGCTGGACTCTGCCTCAGCCTGCAGACTGCTCCCTCTGCAGTCCGAAGAGCCGAGCCCACCTGCAGGGAAAGAGGCCGCCCCGCAGTCCGCTTTGGAAACAGAATCCATCAGCAGTATTCACACAGATTCCCATGACACACCTCTTTTGTATTTGTCCCTGCACATGACTATAATGCGGGCAACAGCACTGAAACGAAACTGTCGACTTATGGAATAAATACAAATGTACAGAACGTGGATCTTTCAAAAAAAAGTGTTAAGAATAATCAGAATTGAGGGTGGAGATCATCAAATCCTGAATGAAACAAAGGTTTTTGCGTGCAATCTTACTATCTGCATCACGTGAATTTAGTGTCCTATTACACCTCCATCTCCACCCTTACTCTGCTGTTTTGCAGCATTTTCCATCATCCCCAAAACACAATGAGGCCCGTAAAAGTGATCACGACAGCTAAAAACAAAATGGGTTTAAATCACAAACACAGAGATTGATCAGCAGCTGCAGCAATAAAGAGTTAGCCATTAACCACAAGCAGGCTGTGATACATCAATTAAGAATGTTTTTATTACCATTCAGATGAGCTCAAATAGGAATAAATTACATTTTCTAGCTTTTTAAAGCTTTCTTAACCCACTAACACAGTCAAAAAACCTTTGGAAACCAAGCAAAAGCATTTACTTTCATTAAGTGTGCTTTAACTGGTCAAGGTCATAACTAATGCTGGTCTCTGTTTCTTAGATATGTCAGTGTGCAGAACACAATGTTTTGAATGAGCATCATCTTTACGCAATACATTCAGCAGCATAAAGAGGGAATTGTGTCCATTTTAGTTTTAAAAAAGGAAAATTTGGGAGACAAAAATTCTTTATTTTTAAGTTCTTTTGGGGCTGTGTTTGCAGAGTCTCTTTACAAACTCCACACAATGAGCTGGTTCTCTGTTGGAGGACAGCTCGTTAGGAGCTGCTTTCAGATAAACACTCCGTGCACAATTGTGAAGAGCACAATCCCCCATTGTGCCAAGTTCATTCTGCAGAGCTGGCATGGCCAAATGCAGTGCCAAGCTGCAGTTTGCATGAGAAAAGGAGCTGACTGCTGCTCGGCGAGGCTCTTTCAACAGCCAGCTGATCAGATTATTAGTTCACCGAAGTTTCCAAACATTCTAAAACACAATTAACCCTTTAACTGAACCTAATAGGGATGTAACGATAAATCAATGAGTTGATTTATGTTCCTACAATCCACCCAGATTGATGTGTCTGAGGGAATTTGCTAAAAGAATTAGCATAAATTGTTTCAAAATTAAACACATCAATCCATCATTACTGTACAATGTGTGGACACATTGAATTTTGTTTAAAAAAAAGTGACCATACAGTGTTGTTCTAAAATCGTTCAGTTTTATTATTTTGATGTGAAAATATAACAGTAAGATTAAAAAAAAACTAAAATGTGAATTTGTATTTAATTTTGCACTTCTTGCAAAAAAAAAAAAAAAAAAAAAAAAAATCTGGAAAACCAAGGAACACTGGAGGAAGTTTTGGCTAAAGATGTCCTAGATCAATGTTAGGTCAGTGAATCGGATTGTTCAAGATGAACCAACTATGAATCATTATAGCACCCACGTTGCTATAATTTATAATTTATTTGTTTATTCATTTACCAGCAAAACCCAGGCCCTTATAAAAATCAATACATTATTGGTGTCATCAGATAAACCTTTATTTTGTATTGTGAATTAACAAATGTGTTTTAGAAAATCCTAGAATCTGCACAAATCTATTATTAGATCATGCTTTGTAAAATCTACGCCACGTGGACAAACTACAAAAAGAAAATCTCTGCAATGTTTGCAGCTCAAACACATCAAAGTTCGTGTCATGAACAGCTGCCAAATAAAAGGGGTATAGTTAAAAGGATTAGGTGGAGTGGGTGTCCCCCTTCCCACCACACCGGTCACTGAAGACCCATCTGCCCCCGTTCCTGACGTCCATCTCCGACTGTCAGATGCAGAAGTACAGTAACGAGGCTGACCCGGTTCCGGTGGGTCGATCTGATGATGGGACACAAACACCGCAGCTCCCTTTGTTCCCCTCCACCTCCCTCCCACCCTACCGGTCTCCACCGGCCCGGTATGCGCTTCAGATGCTTGTCGGAACAAGTTCACGGAATGTGGATGAACGCTTCAGTCAAGACAACAAGACATATTTGAAAAGCCTCTTCCGGATTCGGTGTGATTACACTAATGCAGGGAGCACCGGGACGCTCAAAGCGCTGGTTTTTGGCGATTAACCGTTGACCTAGTTAACACTGCTCCCGCACTGTGGCTTATAATGACAGACAGGTAATTTCAGAGGCTGAAAACAAGGCACGTCTGCTAACGCCGTAGCTGTGTTCCTCCCTTAAACTCACACAGAAACCCGTGAAGAAATAATCCTTGACTGCCGCGAGCTCAGGTTAAATCATGGAGCAACAGGTGGCTCCGCTCCTGTGGGATTCGTCCGCCAAGCTAGCGTTACTTATCCCAAACTTACTTTAAAAACAAATAATAAACACAACTGTTGTGAGAGGTGTTCGGTAAAAGCTTACCTTTTTTCCCCCCTTCGGAAAACGGAGTTAGTTCGTGGGACAGTTTATCCAGGCGGAGCGCCGCCGCAGCTCCGAATCACTCCTGACAGTCGAGATGCTAACGCGGAACTAGCTCCCGCAGCAAAACCGGTCACAAAAGTAACTTTGAGGGTGGGGGGAGGAAACAGTACCGCCTCCAAAAAGTTCAACAAAATTACACAAACGAACAAAAATATGTTTTAAACTTCGCTCTGGCGCACTACAACACCGTAAAATCAAAACTTGTTTTAGTTTAACTGTGAGCAGATTAAGTTGTGACGCGCAAGCGCACATCTACCTAGTTAACTCCTCCCCCACCTGGAGAAAAAAAAAAAAGATCCGCACGCGCCTCGGGCCAGGAGGGTAGACCACGTGACCGCAGTGTTACAGGAAGTTAAGATCTTTGGCAAATGTGGGTAGAATGTGGTTACAGAGTGGTTATGGTCTGGTAAAGTTAGTCAGTGGCTCTTGTAATAAGACAACCTTATTGAGTAGGGTCTACTTTCCAACTATAACAAACTGTATCAATAATAAAAAATATAATATTTAAAGGCACACTTTGATGAAATGTGTGTTTTTAGCACGTCAGAAAAAAATACAGTTTAACATAACTAGTAGCTGTGCCATAGGTCTTACAATTGGCAAGCCACAATCTCCCTAATGCACTTCATTCTGATTCATCCACTTGTAAACAACTACATCCATGTTTGTCTTTGTTTTCCTTGTCTAATTAAGATGGAATCTCAAAACTGTATGGCTGGATAAGCTCCGATCATGGTTGCGATATTGCTCAACATTTTTGCTGCTCTGTTAGGTTGGGATTATTTGGGGCTGTAAGCTAGCAGGAGAGAGAGTGTCAACCAATAAGCATGTTTGAGATGACCAAGGTGGACGCAGCGCTGCAGATCACCTGCAGTGCGGTGCATGCTGGTTAGTTTTTGTACCAACGTCACGTGTGCGCCGTCACGAAGTATCACGAGAAATGGGCGGGCTCAAGGTGCCTACCTAAGCCAGCACAGCCAGAAAATAGGTGTATCTGAGATGACTCGCGCCTTGCCTGAATCGTCGGCGAGACCAGGCGGCTGCAGGTGGGGGCGGGGAAAGGGCGCCTGAGATAAGGGGGAACGGCGAGACTGTACAAGAACAGGAAAGTCAGGGGTTGTCCTAAACATTGGGTTGAAGTTTAATATGCCTCTCACCTGTTATATGATCTTTGCTATCGTGTCTATTATATATATTTTGTGGCATCTGTCAGAGGAAAACTGATAAAAATAGCCGCGGGGTTAAAATAATGTCCACTGTCCCAGAGAAAGAAGATGCCCCAGTAAAAGCATGTGGTGTCTGCTGGCCTCCATTTCAAACGCTTGATTGACAGATCCACTTTTAGTGAAAGGGGTGTGGTCTTAAACATGCTTAATCATGATTGGCAAGAGTACTTGCTGTAGAGGGTTGATGCAGATGACTGTAGACTGGCTCCAAAGGGCGGTGCCCGGATCAGGGGACTAAATTGGCATAATTTCGCTGGAGCTAAGACTTTTTCCATGGGTGACGTCACACCCTGCTGTGTCCATGTTTGTATATAGTCAATGGTCCAAACAAATGGATCATGGTAAGTGGGGACGGGCTTTCTATGCGCCAACGGTCCCACCTAAAACTCATAAATAAGCTACTACCACTCCGCAGAATCTATGTCCTAGGAAACGACAAAGATTTTTTGGTTAAAAGTGGCATAATAATAAGTGAAAATTAAAATACATCATCTTACTTTTTCATGATACTTTTGAGTGGGCCTTTAAGACACAATTAGGACCATATGAAAATAAAACAAACAATTACTTTAAAAAGAATTAAACCAATTGATTAAAAAAAAGAATAATTTTAGTTCATTCATAGATAGAAACAATCTCAGAGGCTTTTGAAAACATGAGTAATGTCTCACAATTTTTTACACAGATTTCTCAACTCCTTTCTCAAAGTTTTCAGAACAGAAAGTCATAAAACCATGTACATAATTTCTCTTTATTGCAGCTAATACACATGTTACTGGAACCTGTCCAGTTATGATACTTAAACAGGACTTTGAATGTGAAATTAAAGGCAGTCTGCAATCACCAGAGGTGAGCGGCAGGGAAGTACAGTGCTCTATTGGAAATCAAACCTGCTTTCAATCACCTGCTTTGACAATCAAGCGTAATTTTATGAAGGTTGAATGTAATATCGTGCTGCAAACCATACCTAGAGCACTTACAAAGAAACAAGACCATCAGTAGGGACTGGTCTATTACAGGTTGTCAAGATTTCATCCAACTTTGGAGGCTTTCAGCAATCATCCACGTAAAAATCACCACCGCAGGTGAAAAAAACCCACCCTGGCTTACAATGGTTTGTGTCAGGGTGGGGTTCTGTCCTCAGAGAGAGGAATTGGATTGGATTTAAGCTTTCCCTATACCAGAGGTGTCAAACATACGGCCCGCGGGCCGTATCCGGCCCGCTAGATGATTTAATCCGGTCCAATTATGAAGAAAAAAATATATAAGAATTTTCAAAAAAGAAAGCAAGTTTCTAGCCCACTCCTGTGGCGAGTTATGGTTCTTTAAAGAAGTGGATGCAATGCGCAATTTAACCACTAGGGGGAGCAAATGAAACTCAAAAGATCAAGAAATTAACATCGGATTTATTTTGCTGTGGAAACCCTCCAAATATTTAACAAACTGTTTTTACAACATAAAATGATAGTTTTGTTTTGGGTGTAATTTCATAAAAACCACTAAACTAAATTTAGTCAACAAACTAATCAACATATTTTTGACTGAAAATGCAAAAGAAAATTTCAGGTGAAATTCTCAGATTCCTCATTTGGGCCACAAATATAAAGAGTTTGTGTTGGTAGAGGAACATGACACACCTCACAGCTCCATGATGTTTTTGTCCAAAAACTAAAAATAAAGGCCATATTTTGCCTTTAATTCAATAAAATATCAGTTCCCGAACATAAACTTTTATTTTATCACGTTGATCTCACAGCTGCACAGCAGGACGTTTGAGGGCGTCCGTCGGTTCCAGAGGGTTCACTTAGTTTGATTTTTCATTGATTAAAACATTTATATTTTTTCCCGTAGCCCCCTTTTTAGTTTACTATTGGGATTGCTTTAATGTCAGATGTAAAACATTCAGTCTGTAAAAAATTAAATAAACCTTTTTTTTTTTTTTTTTTTTTTTTTTAGTGAAATCCATTTTATTTGAAATGCTTTGGACTCAGTAAATAAAAATGTAATAATAAGTGATTAGACTATTAGGTTGTTTGAAACAGTCTTTGCAACTAAGAAATAAACAAAACAAAAATAAAGCTAAAAATAACACGTTAAACAAAGGTTATTTTGCTGTTATATTTCTGGCCCGGCCCACTTGAGATCAGACGGGTTGAATGCGGCCCCCGAACCAAAATGAGTTTGACATCCCTGCCCTATACAGATAGTAAAATGATGAGAACAACAAAAAGTCCGGAGTTGTATTAAATACTACATAAATCTTTGTTTGTATAGTTTGACAACATACTTGCCAGGATTTATTTAATCAAACACATCAGAAACAACCAAAAACATACATACTTCAGTATTTTGACTGTAATAATGAAATAGAATTACTTTTTGTTTTATATATACAGATCTGTGCTTGTATTGGAAACTAAACTACTCAAGAATATTATCTTGTATCTTGAAACCTATTTAGATTTTCATCAAAGCTTTGGAAAGAGCAAGTAGTCAATTGTTTTTCATACTTAAAAAAAGATCTATATCAAGAGTTAGCATAGCAAGTAACTGTATCAGGTAATACTCTGTTCAAGTGAAAGCAAGTGAGACACAAGCCAAGCAGCACAGTTTATTGTTTGGCAATTTAAAGAATTCTGCTGTAACTTTATCGTGAGTGTATCATACTTTGAAATCATATTAACCCTTTTGCTCTCCTAGGCTTGTTTACATAAAAGAGGGGTCATCTGGACCCCACAAGACAGTGCGCTGAACGTTTTTTTCAATGATTGTCGATTTTACTGGTGTCCAATGACAGATATAAAATGTTGTCCACCTTGTCCACCTTTTTCATGGAAGGGCGAACTTCTCAATATAAGGGTGGGGTCATCTGGACCCAATGAGAGTATGAGGGTTAAATTGTTTTTTGTCCCACAAGCTACACATATTCTAAGATCCAGTCACCCAAGAAAAACTAAAGCAGATAAGCCTTTTTTTATTTGTATCTTTAGTCCAAAAACCAATCATCCTCCTTCTTGTAATTTTATTTGCCATAGACTTGGAATTCATTGCATCCAGCTCAGTGGCCTTGTGGTAGAGTGTCTGCCCTGAGGCTAGAATGTCATAAGTTAAAATCCCGGGCAAGCAGAGACTCTAAAAATGGGAATGGGACCCAGTGTCCACCTGCTTGACACTCAGCATTTGGGGCTTGGATTGGGGGGGGGGGGGGGGGGGGGGGGGGGGGGGGATTTCCCCAAAATGGTTCCTGAGTGCAGCTGTGTCTGCAGGTCACCACTCCCCCAGGGAATAGGTCAAATACAAAGAACAAATTTAACCAATATGACTTAAACTTGGAACCAAGGGTCCAAAACTCTGTTTTTGAATTTACCTCTGTATTTTCAATTTTACATTGATTGATTGGTTTATTTCAAGCATAGATTGAAATTACAGGACAAAACACACAATTATTTCAAACTCATTACAGAAACAATAAGATGCATTGATTAGAAAATTAAAACAAACAAAAATAAAATACACTTATGTCACATTTGGTTCATTCATTCTTTGTGATTATTAACTAAATCAGTAGAGTTTGATTGATTGCTTGAAAAGGAGAGGGAAGAAGCGAATTTATATAATCCCACCCCTGCTTGATTACTTCATTTAACTGTTTTGTATACATGCTTATTTGGTATAATTTTAGCACAATTTCACTTATGTGACACTGCCTTTATTTAGTAATTTTTCCACGTTCTATTTACACATGAGGAATAAAAACATGCAAAACAGAAAATTCCATCTAGAAAAATGGGATCCATTTTGCTCGGGAAACGTCAAAAATGTTTAACAAACTGTTTTTACAGCATATAATGAAAATTTTAGGTGTAATTTCATAAAAACTACAAGAATACATTTAGCCAACAAACTAATGAATGAATGAATGAATGAATGAATGAATGAATGAATGAATGAAATGGTTTCAAGCAATCAGGTTATAATATATGGAATAACTTCACATAATAAATCACAAGTAGATCGCTTGAAAGGGGGTGGAAGGAAGCAAACTTATATAATCCCACCCCGACTCGACCATACTATTTTCTCTACATGAATTATCAATATCCGGTTCAGGACTTAAAATCAAATATCAATATAGTTTCAGGTAATAAAAGATCAATAATATCAGTGATGTAATAGAATTTCAAAAACATCCTTGGACAAATCAACACACATTAATGGAAATACAAAAAGAAAATTCAGGCGAAATTCACAGAGTCCTTATTTGGGCCAGTTTCTGTTGGTAGTGGAACATGACAGACCTCACAGCTCCATGATGTGACCTCTCATATGTTGTCATGCAGACAGTAATAGTACTTCAGTCTGACTATGTGGCTTCAGCTTCCAGGCAACCAAAAATAAGAATTTCTTTCCTAAGAGCTCTGCTGCCCATTTGACGTTTCATGGAATTCTATTTTTTCTCTTTTCTTTTCTTTTTTCCTCATAAGTGTTCCATGTTGTGTTTGTGAAGAATAATAAATATGTTTTGGGGAGAAGTTTGATCCTGCTGGACTTCAGGTCGACTCGGCTGGAATCTGCCTTCAGGTGGGGGCGTGTCTGTCTGCTCTGTCGCTCGCCTCTCGTAGCAGCGACGAGCGGGACTTTCACGGAGAAATGCAGGGTTTCCGTGATATTTTGACAATGCTGGTGGTTGTTGATGTTGTAGTAAACTCATTTTGGACTCTGTCCCAAAGCAAAATTAAGATCACTTTCCTCCTTGTGGTGTTTCTTATAGCAGAAAGCTCTGTTCTGCTCCGCCCCCACCACAAGTGAGCTGACCTGCATTGCAGCCGTCTGATCAAAGAGTGTCTTACGCCTTATTTATTAAAAATAAAAGATAGCTTTCCCCAAAAAACTACAAATAACAGCCATACTCTCCCTTTAATTCAATAAAATATCAGTTAGAGAACATGTAAAAAAGTTAACGTTTATCTTAGATGGAGTTTTATCACGTTGATCTCACAGCTGCACAGCAGGACATCTGAGGGCGAATCCAGAGGGTTAATTTAGTTTAATTTTTCATTGATTAAACACATTTATATTTTAGTATTTTCAGTCTGTATAAAATTGAATAAACCATTTTTTTTTTTTGGTGAAATCCATTTTATTTTAAATGCATTGGACTCTGTAAGTGATTAGACTACTTAGGTTGCTTGAAGCATTTTTTCCAACCAAGAAAAAAACAAGACAAAAGCTAAGCTACAGAAAACAAGTTGAACAAACGTTATTTTGCTATTTTGTTACGGGTCCGGCCCACTCGAGATCAGATGGGTTGAATGCAGCCCCAGAACCAAAATGAGTTTGACACCCCTGATCTAGAGGTAACAGATCTGTGCTGGGAAGAATCGACGTGTTGCCACAGATCAGACATAAGAGTTGAGTCAACAGGGAATTGATATCTAATGCATCCACATTCACGTCTCCTACCACAGACATTCATGCATGTTAACACACGCATCTGCAAAAGGATCTGTTAACACACTTTTTCTACATTTTTAAATCAAATGAGACTTTATTTATGAAACACACTTCTCAGAAAAACAGAACAATGTGCCAGGCAGATCTTAATAAATGCCTCTCCCATCTGTTATTTTTTGATCAGTATATACATTTCAAGAGTAAAACAGCAGGGTAATATATATTCAAATTGCAAAGATTACAGACATGTGATATTTTGGTGGTGGTGGTGATAGGTGGGGGTTTTCTTCAGAAAGATTATTCGGCCATTTTGAAATCTTTGGAAAAGGCTCAGGATAGGACTCTGACTGGAGGCTCTCTTGTTCTACTGGGGGACGTCAGTGTCTAGATGTGCAATGACAGTAATCCTGCATCATGGAACAGCAAATCTGCTCTTTGAGTCATATACAGTACAGTGCCTGAGGGTTTATGGAAGTTTTCCCTTCCAATCCATATATCAGTTGTGAATTTGGAGAGCCTTTGACCTGGCAACTGGTTCTGTTCATAGTGTTTATTTGTGCCAAAACTTTTAGGTGCTACGTTGGCGCAGCTGTTTGCAGAGAGAGAGAGAGAGAAAGCAAGAGCTGTAAATTAAAAGATATTGGGCTTAAAACTGACCCTTGAAGAACCCCACAACTAATTTTATGGACTCCTGAGGAACTCGTGTCCACAACATACAAAAAAAATATTTGGTCAGTGTGATGGAAATATGATTATTTAACTTTTTAATTGCTTGGACAACCAAGAGAACATCTTAAAAAGATAAAAATTATGTATTAATTTTACAGTATTACTCATCCGAGGCATTAAGCAATCACTGAGAAGATTAGTATGTTTTTAATAATTTAGCTGGTAATATTTCATAAGTGCAGTAGAATTAAATGTGCATGTGTAAATGTAATGTTCCGTCTCTTTCTACCATTCATCACTGTTTCAATCATTTTAAACTCCTGCTGCTTTTATTTATCTATTTATTTGAGGTTTACTAAAAGAGTTTCTTCAGTGGGAATTGTGTCTATCTGGATGCTGGTCCAGCTGCTCTGGGGCTGGCAGGGGCATCCTGTATCTTTGCTGTGCATATGAAAGGTAGTCTGTCAATGAAAGTTGACATCCTAATTTAAAATGTAAAATATTTCCTGAAAAAAAAAAAAGAGACTTGTGGTGGGGAATAAAATCATTGCGTTTGTGGGCTGGTTCTCAGTCTGATTCAGATCCTCCTGACATTGTAGCTTTTATTGTAAGAGTTTAGGACAAGTGGAGGTAAAGTGAGAAAATGCTGAGGAATGGGGGAGAGATTGTCTGATGCCCTTCTTCAAGAAAAGAGGTGAGCAGACGAGTAAAACTGATGAGTTACATAATGAAATGAAAATTTAGCTTGGCTGAGGTCAGAAGTGAGCAAAAAACAAGCAGTTTTGAACAGATGGAGGAAGGTTGCAGGTGTGATGTATGACTGCAGAGTCTCACCAAGAACGAAAGGCAAGGCTGAGAGCAGCCATGATGTCACTGCAGAGACTCGGAGAAAGAGACACGAGGCAGAGGTGGAGGTAGCAGAGATTAAGATGTTGAGGTTCTCTCTGGAAGTGACAAAGATGAACCAGAAATGAATTTATCAGAGGAACAGATCATTTTTGAGATGATTGTGAAGATGCAGTGATTATGTTAGTAAAAAGATGATGGAGTTTAGTATACCAGGAGATTCATGGATATGGTGAAAGAAACACAGAATCGAATTAGATAGAAGTATAGAGTATTTTTCTTTGACAATCCCCAAAGGAAGCAGCAAAAAAGTAAAACATTAAAAAATAATTAAAAAAAAACATTTTACTGTTCTACTCTGTTTTGAACACATCTCAGGTAATTGAGAAAGTGGGTGTCTTTTGTACACATATTTATTTTTATTTATCTCTTCTGCTCAGACTTCAAACTTCATTTTTTCCTGTTTTCTTATTTGACAGTGTTGTTTTATTTTAAGTATTTGAGCTTTGCTTTGTTTTTCATTTTTTAAAGAATTGTAAGATTTTATCTGTGTGGACAGTAGAAATGAAGTTCGCCCTCCCATGATCTATAATTTAGTCCTTGAAGTGGCTTTATGTTTGTCTTCCAAATTTAACAAAGTTGTGTACATAAACTTTGAAGTAAAAGTTTAAAAAGTTTGATCAACTTTGGGCTTTACAACATCCAATTTCTGAGGACGCTTTGAATAAACCTTAATTAATTCTTGAGTAAAAGAAGACAAAATTATTTTCATTTCTAACGATTCATATTTTTTATTTAAAAGGATGGCATTTAAAAAAAAGTTTCAGAAGCTGCATCAGTCAAAAGTTTGAAAACAGCGACCTCTTGTGGACATTTGTAGAACAGCATCAAATTCAAGTGATCTACAGTGGAATTGAAAAGTGAGACACCTACTGGCCTTTTAAAGAAACAACAACCTTGATCCAAATGTCAACTGAACTCACTTTAGATCTCCTGTTAGCAGAATCCTGTCTCTGAACTCATGAGTCATAGACATGAAGGGATTATGGACAAAATCATTTGGAGGGTCCAAAAAACGAGAATGAATGACTTGAAATGGAAATATATTTCATACTTTTATAGTTTTGTATGAATTATTAGTCATCTCTAACCATATTTGTTTTCCTTTTTTAGAGTTTTTACTTCATTTTTTAAAAAGAAATGTTTTAAAACTTGACTTTTATTTACTTTGTGAATCACTAAAGTTTTACCTGCCAGGCCATAATATTTCCCCTCAAAAGTAATCTAGAGTCAAACCTGACAGTTAAACTTAAAAACTTGTGCATTTTGGACAAACTATTATTTATTTATTTATTTATTTTGCCCGAAATCTCCCACTAGTTGAAGAATAATCAAAATTATATTCAAGTCTCGGATTGTTTGATCTAAAAAAATTACCCAAAAATCTCCCTTAATTTTCTTTTTTCTGGATGTAAAGATAAAGTCAGAGGAAAACCAGCCTGTCGCTGACCTTTGCACAGACACGGGCCAGACGAGGCTCCCCACCCTCCTGCTGTTTAATTATAGCTCTGTGTTCTGAATTGATCCCACTGTTTTTTCTCAGAAACTGCAGCGTGGAATTCAGCTTTTATTGTTAGAGCGTAAAGACTAGACGCAGACTTTTTATTGTTAAGATGTTGACAGACGTATGCTAAAATTATGTTTTCTTTTTTTTTTTGGGTGGTGAAACTTTTTAAACCATTGAGTTCTTCTAAAAAAATCCTCAGCTCGAACTAATTTGCAAGTTCTTATAAGTTTTAGCAACTTCAAATTTAAGAGATGATCTAAAGCCGTAAACATTTTTGATAAAAGTCTAATTTTAAAGTTTAATTTTACAAACAATATGTTTTTTCAGTTTTTGCTTCGATTAAAATATTAATATCTGAAGGCCACTAAAAAAAAAAAACAAAAAAGAAAATAATAAAGCTTTTATTTATTTATTTTTGTTGAACTCTATTTTATCCGTAAACTTTTGCAGCAATCAAAATTAATCTTCATTTTTTTTAGACCACCACCTAAACGTAATTATAATTATAACCAGTATAATAAATAAACATCTCCATTAAAGCAGAATAGGAGGAATATGGGCAGATCTTTTTCCAGCAGAAGAAGACGATCTTCGTGCCACATGTCAGCCTTTTCTGGTTTTAAAGCACTTCTTAAAAGAAACTTATGCATGAATTCTGACTTCAGTCTCAGCAGAGCCAAGCCCAATTTTTATTCAGCAGCTTTTTCACAAGTGAGGACATTTCAAGGTGAAAAAAAGCGAATTATCTTCAAATATTGTAACAATATTGTAACTGAAATAATTGGTTATTCGGGGCAAAAACCTACAGTTGAACCAGACTGCAGCTTTGGGGTCCGATATGAGAAGAAAAAGCAAAAAAGCACTGGAACATCTGTTGTGAGACCAGGAATGATAATGCAGTAACAGCAACAAGGGTATTTATATTAATGAAAAACAGAAAACAAGAGAGGGGTCATTCCAGAATGACCTCCAACTCCAAAAAAATGTCTTTACTGAAAACACCGTCGGCAAGAGGAGGTCATTAAAGGGTCCACGTTCTTCGACATTTTCTAAAGGCGATCTTAATCAGACTCCGCCTCCCGCCCTCTGGAAATGTTAAAAACACAAGTTAACATCTGATAGCCATACTTTCCATAAATCCTTTAACCTTTTGCTGCAAAAATAATGGAAAATAATAATTTTAGTCTTTGATGTGAAGCCTGGAGAGATAAAAGTTTTCCAGGTTTTGTCTCTGTACCGACATCACAAACACAAGAATGTGCTCAGCTTTGAAATTAAAATGAGAAAGGAATGCTAGAAGTAAAAGCCACAACTGTAATCACCTTCAGGATGTTGAGTACAGACCTTGGTAGAAAAAAATGTGAAATTATAAAGCTAATAAAAGCTAAAATCAAGAGAATATTGCAGCTTTTGAAGGAAGCTGAAAGAAGAAAACTTATATTATCTTCCCTTATATTAAAATAGTTTGAACGTGAAACAAATCTGACCAGAAAAATCACCAAAAAAAAAAAAAAAAAAACAACATTTCAAGAAAGTGCACGTAAGAAAGTTGCAGATTCCAAAAAAAGTATGGGTAAGGTGATGCATATGTGGTGTGTGGAGGAAGTATCGTGGTCTGGGGTTTTGTCGGTTGGTTTGAAATTGCTTGTTCTTTCACTTTTCAAAGACACATTCAGACTCAGGACCTGAGAAGACTAAAGGTGGTCACCCTTTAACATTCCTTCATCACTAGAAGCACCATTTGGGTATCAAATGTTGCAGTCAATTCTTATTATTTTGCAAGTTTTTGTTAAAATTCTGTCTGATTTTGAATTTTTCTTTTTTAATTCTGTGTTCAACCCCAAAAGCATAAGACCTACCAAACTCTTAAGCAGAGTAGACTTAGCACACCAAGACTTTCACACTAAAATAAACGTGAATCTGACAAAAGAACATGAGACTTCCTTGGAAAATCACTTCAAGTAATTTTGGTTTTCATGATTTTTAAGCTTTAATATTTAACAGTTTTATTGTCATAGAAATGCATAAGTGAAGATTTTCTCAAAAAAATATATTTTTGGAAATAATATTTATTAGTATAATAAGTATATATTATAATAAATATTTATTATTTCAGCAGATATTAGTCTCTTTATTCTGCATTAGATTTTTGTAAAATCCTTGGATTTATTTTTTTTATTTACATTTTACTTAAGAGAACTTTTTCGTTCGTGGCCTTTGAATTTTTTTTTCTTTTTACTTGCCTAAAGTATTATGCAAAATTTAAAAAAAATCTTTTGTAAATTTGTTTTTTCACAGTCATAGCAATTAAGTAATACAAATATATTGGTTTAGGTAAATTATCATTTATTTTTGGAAATAATATTTATTAGTATAATAAGTATATATTATAACAAATATTTATTATTTCAGCAGATATTAGTCTCTTTATTCTGCATTAGATTTTTGTAAAATCCTTGGATTTATTTTTATTATTTACATTTTACTTAAGAGAACTTTTTCGTTCGTGGCCTTTGAATTTTTTTTTCTTTTTACTTGCCTAAAGTATTATGCAAAATTTAAAAAAATCTTTTGTAAATTTGTTTTTTCACAGTCATAGCAATTAAGTAATACAAACATATTGGTTTAGGTAAATTATCATTTATTTGGTTGGTTTTCAAATCAATGTTTGCTTTTATTGAGTATTTGGTCATCTAGTGTTTATTATTTACAGCTTTTGTAGTTATCAGTAAGTTTTTTCAGTTTTCTTAGCTTCTAAATCTCTTTTTTTTGTAAACCATTTTTTTAAACTCGCTCCAATGAAAAATATGTTTCTAACATGTTTTTGTGCCTTTTTTTCATTTACTCAAAATAGCATTTTTAAATATTTCTCTATTCAAATTGAGCCTTCAAACTGATTGAATCTGAGAATCAGGAGTAAATGAAGAAAAAACAGAGTGTATTTGTTATTTCAAGAAGAATACGCTTGGGCGGGCCACCAGCTCTCTGGTTTGCTCCATTCGGACACTTTCACTTGTAGACGACTGAATCCATGTACGTCTTCTGGCTCAAAATTGTACGGCTGGAAAGCTCCAACTTGCCCACAATTGCACCAGTTCTTGGAAATATGGGCTTCTTTAAAAATGCTAGGTTGGAGTTGTGAGCGGCTTTAAGCAACGGAGAGAGAGCGTTATCAAAAGAATGATGGGAAAAAAAACAAAAAAACAAAAAAATTCAAAAGGATGATGGGAAGTGAGGGAGGCCTACTTTGCTCCTAGTATCCCACCCATAACTCAGAGCCAATTTTTTTAATGAATTCCTGCCACTTTACAGAAACTATATCCTTGAAAACTTAAAAAAAAAAATTTTAGGCTAAAAACACCAAAATTGCACTTAAAAATTCACTGAGAACACTTTTAAAATAGATCAAAAGATGATGAGACCTGACCTTTTGGGTTAACTGTTAAGAATATTAATTGGCAGAATTGTGTGGATCTGTGTGTGTCTTGAAGCAACCCCTCCCCCTAAAGACTGAAGCTGCTGGAATGTCTTTGTGCTGGCCCACATGGGCTGAGGATTTGTGATCTCGGACACAGGAAGTCCCACCTCTGACACAGGAAGTCCTTCCTGTCCCAGGAAAAGTATAAAGGCGTTGGCCTGGGAGGAGTTTGCTGAGAACTCTCACTGACGTGACTCGGTTCGGTTCGGTTCTGTCTGTGAGATTTTTCCCTTTTGCAAAAGTGTAATAAACAACTGTGATCGATGAGACCTGGTCCTTGGCTTTTTCTTAAGAACATTTTGAGTAATTTTTAGTAGACAGAAAAAGTCATTCTTAACAGTTGGTGCCGAAACCCGGGAGGCAACATCCGTCGACGAAGGACTGCGCGGGAGGTGAGCCGAATTCCACGTGGGCGGACACCGGTATCGGGATCCGTAACAAAGACCTCGGACACGACGTTTGAGCCCGAGGCCGGCGCTAGGGATCCTCCTGCGGCAGCCCTCCGAGGCGGTGACGTCTCCTGAGGGCCATCGGACCAGGTCAGTCATTGATTCAGTCTAATTAAAGGTTTTAAAAGGCATATGGTAACGTGAATAAGAAAAAAGTTTAAATCCTAGGGGGGTTGTCGAATACAATCGCCGGGTCCGTTCTCCGCTCGCGGCACAGGAGCATTTTGGTTGGTAATATTTTCAGCGGTTGCCAATGTACATGGTAATATTTTTAGCGGCTGCTAAGGTACATTGTACGTAATCGTCGATTAGAAATCGATCAGGTCCGCAGGAATGCGCGTGGGAAAAAGCATTCATTGGCAGAAGTAATTTTAAATCAACTCTATCGCCAGCAGGCACCAATGAAAAGTTGTACGTGTTTGTCGACAATAGGTTGGTTAGACGGAATAAAAGGTTTTGTGGAGAAAAAAAGGTCTTTGTCGGGAAAATAAGAAGTGATTTAAGAGTGAAATAGTGAAATATGGTAAAGCGCTCGTTAAAGAGGTTTTATTTTCATTTAAAAAGGGAAAAACACCGTGGGGGGAGCTGACTGTGGAAGAACGAACAAAGAACTGGGCCGAGCTACGCTAGTAGGCCATGTGCAGATGCTAAGCTAACTGGCATGAACAAAGAGGGATCCACGTGGAGACGCTAACAGAAGGCCTCGTGGAGCTGCTAAGCTAACTGAATAGACACGTGGAAAAACGCTAGCTAACAGACAAAAGACCATGTGGTTCAGCTAAGCTAAGCTACTAGACAAAGGAATTCACGTGGTTGAGCTAGCTAAGCTAATTGTAGTGGCCGCAGGACAGGAGGAAGGTTGCTTGCAGGGACGTTCAGAAGGGGGGTTTAAAGGGGACTTTGACGGTGGAGACTTATTGTTTTTAGCTGTGAAATTTAAGGTTTGTGGATAACTGAGCTCATAAAATTGCATAGAAGAAAACTGGATATTGGGTAAATAAAGTAAAATAATTTCGTACGAAAAATTGAATGTGTTTGGCCATAAATAGTGTGAGTGCATGCAGCATTGTCTTTGTCTAAGGGTGTGGCTGTATGTGCATGGAACTTGTCTCAGTGTGTGTGTGTGCGTCTTTTAATGTCTATGTGTATGTCCTGAACTGTTATTCCTAGCATTTAATTCTCCCTTTTTAATTAAAGATAAATAAACAAATAAATAAAATAAGATAACTAAATAAGTATATATATAAATAAATAAAACTCTTTTTATTAACGTTTTTCTCTTAAATATTGCTTTTAATTTCATCTTATTATTCCCTTATTTTCTTTTAATTCATTCCCTTAATTCATTTTATTATTATTTTATTTCCACTTAATTTCAGTTTATTAGTCCTTTAATATCATTTTATTGTTCCTGTAATTTCACTTTATTTTTTATTATTTCCCTTAATTACATTTTATTATCTTTTATCTCCCTTTAAAAGTCTCATTTGAATATTTTTCAATTATAAATGCATAAAAATTAAAACCCTTTTCTTTAAATTTTTAATTAAATACATAAAAATAAAAAATCTTATTTTTACATTCTCTCTTGAATATTCCTCTGAAATTCATTTTATTATACTTTTATTTCCCCTTACGTTTTCACTTAAATATTCCATTTCAATTTTTATAAGATCCTTTTTTTTAATTTTGTCCCCTTAAGGCTTTTAAGCATTTAAATCGAAATAGCATAGAGATTTGAAGGAATAATTAACTGAATAAAAGAAACAAATATATATAAATAAATAAATACGTAAATACATAAAAAACTAGGGACGTACGTCGCATAGACAAATATTTTCATAAAATAGTGAATAAAAGTAACTCAACATGGGTAAAAATCAGAGTAAATTAGAATTAAAAGGGGATTCTAAATTTATGGATCAAAGAGTCCCTGGAAGTGCAAAGTATATTGCGAAATGGAACAAGAAGCCCTATTATTTCAAAGGCAACCTCTCCGTCCCAGCCTGCACAACCCTGTGCGATAAGATTCTGGTGGACATTAAAAAGGACAAAAAGAGAGAAAAGAAGGGTGACCCAGAACTGCAAGCTGTTCTTGCATGGCTGACTCAAGCGGAGAAGAGGAAGGAGGACAGAGATAAGATGAGGCGGAGTGTAACAGTTGCAGCTGCGGTGATCCACCCACAAGACGAAACATCAAGTGGAAGACGTCCACAGATTGTGAACCAACTATCCCAACAGCTTCATCCACAGGCTGATGGTGGTGCTGCAGCCCCTATTCCACCACCTCAACAGCACCACTCACAGGTTGGTGTTGGTGCTGCAGCCAACATTCCACAAGAGGAAGGAGACAGCACGGCGTCCATTTCAGCTATACTTCGTGATTCACCTCCCCCTTACCCTTACCCTCATGACCGCCTTGCTGACACTGTGGCAAGCCGAGTAAACTTTACGGCCGTCTTCCTGACTGCTACGGAAGCTGGTTCGCTCATCGATGATTTGGAAGGAGAGGAGAACACCGTCTACTACCAACAACACGGGCCCCCTCGTTACCCCAACTCAGGACGTGGACGTTGGCACAATAACAACAAATATAGAGGGAACCTCAGCGGAAGAGAAATCACCAGAGGTCCCGGCCAAATACCGGACAAAGGAACTGTTACACCTGTAACCAGCCTGGACATTTGTTCAGAGAGTGCCCTTATAACAGGGGCCCACATCAGCAAGGCCCACATCAGCAATTCCAAAGTGGTTTCAACAAATGGCGACACTACGACTACCAGAACCAGCACTACCAGCCTTACCCTCAAGGTGGACAATACCCAAATCCACCCCCTGGACCAAGCCCTCATGACATCAACCACTAAGAAGTGACTCCCCTGGAAAAAAACCTTTTCAAAATGGCAGCAGTGATGAGCCATGGGTCTTACCATGTCTCTACAGGGGGATGATGGACATTTTGGACATTTTGAAGAGACATTTCCACATTGAAAAGATTTTTAACTGTTAATGTAGCTGCTCAGGTCAAGAATTTCAAAGTTTTTTTATTTTCTCTTTTCTCTTTTAATTTTCTCTTAAGTTTTAACTTGAATGTTCCTTTAAAGCTTTATTAATCCTTTGTGTAACTTAGACTAACAGAACTTCTAAGTCCTCTTTGTGTCTTGTTATTTCTCACCTGGTGTTCACATTTTTGTGCCTGCAGTCAAGAGACAACTCCCACACACTCACTCAGATCTTCATCCACGCATGCAAACAAAAACACCTGCACATACACATTGTTGATCAACCAACTAACCACAGAAACAGCAGAATGGATGAGAGAATTGTTGCAAAGTGAAGAAGTGTCGAGAACAAATAATCTGCCAGATGTTCCTTGTTCCCCACAGGTGGAGCTGTTGCAGCCAGGTGACCAGATCCTGATCAAGGTGATCAAAAGAAAAACCTGGGCTGCACCCCGCTGTGGGAGATCCTTTCACTGTCCAACTGACCACCTCCACTGCTGTGAAGATTGCTGAGAGAGCCACTTGGATCCACCAGAGCCATTGCAAGAAGCTGGTACCTCTGAAGGATGGTAGGAGTGGAAGACGCCCGGTACCAAAACCTTTGGGTGCCGAAGAAGCCAACTGATCTCCTACCCCAGCTCTAGTCCTTACAGCAGGTCACAAAACCCAGAGCAATGACGATTTCTGTGACAATTACCAGAACCAACTCAAGATTCTATGGGTTGTCCCTCAGCGACAGGGGAAACACACAGGACAGATTCACCAAAGCCTCAGTAACTGGACCCAACCTGGGTTCGAAGCTGTCAAGAACAATTAGTGGCAACCGCCACCGATGGAAGCCTGACTCATGCAGTAGGAGGACTGCGTAATCTGAGCAATAAAATGAAGGCACATTCAGGTGTTGATACATCCATGTGGGACGGTTGGTTAAATATGTTTGGGGCGTACAAGACCCTTATTCCTTCTATTTTGATTTCACTTACAGTCAAGTTATGGTACATCTTTTGCAGGCTGATGACGATGATGATTCTGATGATGACGATGATAAATGTATTTTTTAAAGTATGTTTTTGAAGTACATTTTTATAGTCCCTGCTTTTCTTAGCTACCCGTGGCTTTTGAAGTGTTCGCACCTTAAGTGGGACGAGGGGGAATTTTCCCCACTGGGTTTTCGCCCCCCTCCACGGGCTTGGAACAGAAAAATCTGTTAATGATGTTTTAGGTTAAAACTGTTCATGCAGGAGACTTGAGACTGATGTTTTCAGGATTGCTGTTGTGAGCTCGTGTGCTTCAAGACCCACAACAGGGCCGAACTGTTAAGAATATTAATTGGCAGAATTGTGTGGATCTGTGTGTGTCTTGAAGCAACCCCTCCCCCTAAAGACTGAAGCTGCTGGAATGTCTTTGTGCTGGCCCACATGGGCTGAGGATTTGTGATCTCGGACACAGGAAGTCCCACCTCTGACACAGGAAGTCCTTCCTGTCCCAGGAAAAGTATAAAGGCGTTGGCCTGGGAGGAGTTTGCTGAGAACTCTCACTGACGTGACTCGGTTCGGTTCGGTTCTGTCTGTGAGATTTTTCCCTTTTGCAAAAGTGTAATAAACAACTGTGATCGATGAGACCTGGTCCTTGGCTTTTTCTTAAGAACATTTTGAGTAATTTTTAGTAGACAGAAAAAGTCATTCTTAACATTGACCCAAGTCATTTTTTCACACTTGCCAAACTGCAGACTATCAGGGAAAACCAGTCTGCTATGGACCTGACAGTGCAGTGTGAAAGCATCTTCAGAGTAACACAACTAATTTATCTGAAAACAGTTTGCATTTCAGAAAAAAAAGAAGAATTCTAACCAGACAGATGAAAAGTTCATTGAACTTTACAAATATTGATTTAGTGAAATTGCTTATTTACTTCAGTCTGCTCTCTTAAAGTCGCCCGCCTTTGTGATCACAACTCTTCCAATGATCATAATTATTTTCGCTTGGCTTAATCAGCGTTGATTTCTTTGAGTTGCACCTTAAACAAACTTCAGCTAAGAGCTTTAAAAAGCAGATAAACCTCAATCCGGCAGACTTGATGTCCCATCTTGGGCACATTTTCTCCACAGAAAACCAACATTCTTAACCTCAGAAAGACCTGCCTCATATTAAACTTAGAACGAGTGAACAAACAGAGGAAGCTGGCATCTGCAAACCCTGAAAAGGCCTTCCATAAATACCGCAGATAGTCTGACCTTTCTGTAAATGTGAGGGGAGCTGCACAATGCATGCGCTGTTTGATCGCTCACACCCATGTCTTCAAGATTTGTTTTTTTCAGATTTTTTTTGTTCCTGCATATTTTTAGATTCTAATCTTCTGTCTGGCTAGAAAAATCCCTGGAGAATAAAAAGGAAAAAGTTCAGATTCGTATCGTTTCAGCTCACTCCATCATCTGCACGTCCATTGTGAAGATAGAGTTGAAGACAGGACGTTCACGACTGATGATATGATATGTCGTCAAAATAAATAAATAAATAAATAAATAAGATGTAAGTGATGCATTTTTCTGTCTTGAATAAATCCAACTGATGCAAACAATCTTGAGGTCCTCTAACATCTTTTTACAAACACCTCCGACCTGACTGGAAAAAGTGAGACGGGGATGAACGCGTTATATTTGGTAGCAGGGATGAACCCCGCAGTCCTGATAGTGGAGCCGCCCCCACGCTTTCCTGGTGTCAACCTGCAGGAAACTGGAGGAAGACAATAAGCTCATTATTGTTGACATGGAGGCTGAAAAAACACAGCGGTATCAAAGTTTCTTTCAAACATTAGATAAGGCCAAACAATGCGGGAAAATAAATTAGAAATGAGTCAGGAGGACAGAGACGGCGAGATAGTGGTGACACGGAATTCTGCTTCTTTGTCAACAAACATGAAATTCTTCTGTCCCGAAATAAAAACAGGGTTTTTGACCAGCTGAGCAAATTTGAGCTGAAGTGGATCAAACCATCTAAAAGCGGGTCATTTGAGGGCGCTATTGCCTGAAACAAGCTAAAACCAAGAAGAAGAAAATTGACTTTAGAGTCCTCTGACAACCATCTTCATGAAAAGCACCTGCAGCTCCTCACTACAACACTTTTACGTAGCGGACAGTTTCAAACCTTTTCCCGATTTTTGCTTTTTCAGATTCCCTATAGGGATTCTTATTTTCTTGCCCGAATACAAAGAGCTTGCATAATTTCTTAACTTTCTAACTCTTCCACCCTTTAGCCTGTTTGCATTCACACTGAAGGGAACCGCACCAGAGTTCACCTGCAAAGGAACATATGTATTTTTTCTCATTTATTACTAATCTTCTACCAATATTCAAAATTCTACCCTTAAATATTTAGATTTTTTCAATTTGATGAAGATGTAAGACTGCTCTCAATCCATGCTGTCCCAAGATGACTTTAAAATTTGACCAACGTAGACTTATGACTAATGCAGGAGACTGATACGGCATCATGTCAATCCCTCTCCCTGAGTGGTCTAGTGGCATTTAGTGACTTGGTGTTGTCACTGCTGTGGCCTGGATTTGAGTCACGGTTATAGAAAGTCTAGCAGAAATGTCTCCACTGAGGGAAAAATAAAGAGTTTTCTTATCTTACTATGCTATCATTAGTCTGTAAAAAGAGTTTTTGCAGCTTAGCTATAAAACTTTGCTTTTTTGGACACAATGTGAGGATTTTCTCAGAAATTGTGTCTGCAAAGTACTTAAATCAGCTAAGAATGAATAAAGCACACCCCTGTTGGTTGAACTAGAAAAAAAAATCCTCATAAAAATGATAAAGTACAGCATAAATAATATTTTTTCTTAGCTATTTCTCTCAGAACATACCAAAAAATGCTTGAACTGTATTGTTGTTGCTGCCAGTGATGAGTACAGACATTTGCCTTTGTTTTTGTTTTTTGTTTTTTTGCAGCAGCAACTCGTCCAGATAATAGCTTTCATTTAAAACACAGACTGAAACATACTTTAAGTCAATTTTCAAAGGTGGAGGATGAATAGAACCATGCGCCTGCTTCCCCACTGGTTACCATGGTGACCATCTGTAACCTCTAAATTCTTGTTTTAATAAGCCCAGCTTAGATCCGGAATGGTGACCATTAACCTCATGAAGAAATCAGGCATTTAATTTTATTTTGTGCAGAAAGAAAGACATTTTTTAAATTTTACAGTTTCTTTTTGTTACTTCTAGAACATTTTTGGGGGTTTCAGAAGACTTTGGAAGGATTGAAAATGAGAATAGCAGAGTGGAACGCTGTTAAAAATGAAAGGTTACAAATTATTTTATTTATTGACTTTTTATTTATGAAATTATTTTATTTTCTTAGCACACAACAATAAATTACACAATAATCTAGACTTTGGTGAAAATGAAAAGGGAAAAAAGAAGAAAACGTATTTCCTCTGCCCCATTTAACTAAATTAATCAAACTATTTTAACTAAATGTATCTCTTTTTAATGCAGGGTAAATACACTGCTAACAGAAATTACAGAAACACTTTCTTATTGGGCCTGGCATGAATTGAATTAAACCTGTCTGATAATTTTCTTGTTGGTTCAGCAGCTGAGGGCCTCGTTAATCAGTTTCAGCTGTGTTGGTATTCATGAATTAACAACAGGTGCACTTCAGTGGCAACAATTAGAAAACCCTCCAAACAGGACTGGTGTTACATGTGGAGGTCATTTCAAGTTTCTCCCTCTTGATCTTTTTTGGCTTGTTTTCCACTCGTGCTGATTTTGTCTTGTGTAATTCTCTCTACTGGCAGTATGAGGAGATTCCTTAACCCTACAGAAGTTGCACAGGTTGTCCAACTTCTCCAGGATGGAACATCCACACGTGCTGCAGCAAGAAGGTTTAATGTGTCTCCCAGCACAATCTCCAGAACATGGAGGAGATTTCAGGAGACTGCTGGTTATTCTGGGAGAGCTGGACAGGGCCGTTGAAGGTCCTCAACCCCTCAGCAGGACCCATACCTGCTTCTTTGTGCAAGGAGGAACAGGCTGAGCACTGCTCGTGCCCTACAGAATGACCTCCAGAGGGCCACTGGTGTGAATGTCTCTACCCAAACAATCAGGAACAGACTTCATGGAGGTGACCTGAGGGCCTGACATCCTGTAGTGGTCCCTGTGCTCACTGCCCAGCACCGTGGAGCTCCACTGGCATTTGCTCAAGAACACCAGAATTGGCAAGTCCACCACTGGAGCCCTGTACTTTTCACAAACGAGAGCAGGTTCACCCTGAGCACCTGTGATAGACGTGAAAGAGTCTGGAGAAGACAAGGAGAACGTTCTGCTGCCTGCAACGTGGTTCAACATGACAGGTTTGGTGGTGGGTCAGTGATGGTCTGGGGAGGCATATCCATGGAGGGACGCACAGACCTCTACTGCCTAGGAAATGGTGTTCTGACTGCCATAAGGTATCCAGATGAAATCCTTCAACCCATTGTCAGACCCTACGCTGGTGCAGTAGGTCCTGGTTTCCTTCTAATACATGATAATGCCCGGCCTCACATGACAAGAGTATGCAGGCAGTACCTGGAGGATGAAGGAATTGAAACAATTGAATGACCTTCACCATCCCCTGACTTAAACCCAATAGAACATCTCTGGGACATTATGTTTGGGTCCATTAGGCGCCGCCAGCTTGTTCCTCAGACTGTACAACAGCTCAGGGATGCCCTCACACAGATCTGGGAGGAAATGCCACAAGACACCATCCTTCGTCTCATTAGGAGCATGCCGCGACGTTGTCAAGCATGCATACAAGCTCGTGGGGGTCACACAAGATACTGAAAAGCATTTTGAGTTGCAGAAATGAAGTTTTGGAGAAAATGGACTATCCTGTCACATCTTCATTTCACTCTGATTTTATGGTGTCTACACAATTGAGCCTCTATAGGCTGAAAACTTTTATTTCCATTAAAATACTTGGCATCCTTTTGTTCCTAAGACACTGCCCTGTCGTTATTTGTATAGATATCCAACTTCATATTAAGATCTGATGTATCTAATGTGTTTCTTTAAAGTGATCCTTTAATTTTTGTGAGCATTGTATATCAAATGGCTGGCAAAAGCAACAAAAGCTGACAAGCAAAGCAAACAAACTAAACAATAAAAAAATGTCTCAGATATTTTTTTTAAATACATATTTCAAGCAGTTTTATTATTGGGGAGATATTATTTATAAATAAGCAATTAAAAAAATGAGAGTTTCCTCTTCCCACAGGAAGGAGCACTGCACTGATTCTGGCTGAAAAAAGAGTGCTGACAGTCTGCATTCTATATAGTTTTAGGGGTTTCAAAATAATATTAGGAGTTTATGATTTAACCTTAAAATACTGCTACTTTTGAAGATGAGCTTTTTTAAAGCTTCATGCTAATTTTTTAGGCTGATTTGGCATTTAGCTAATATTTTAGCTGGCTTTCAGCTTCAGCGTTTTCAGCAATTAGCTTCAGTGATTTCAGCTATCAACTTCAGAATTTTTAGTTATCAATTTCAGCATCTTCAGCTATCAGCACTAGCATCTTCAGCGACCAAATTCAGCTTACAGCATTCACACCAGCATTATCACTAAACTAACTAGTTTTTAGTTAGTTTTAAAGTAATGATGGTTAAGGTGTGCGCTTTACATGTAGTTTGCGCATGACCCGATTAGTCGACTAATCGGAAAAATAATCTGTGATTAGTCGACTCCTAAAATAATCGTTTGTGGCAGCACTACAGAGTGACAGCAGGGTGGCTGCACTGTCATAATCTGGTAAAGGAGCCCAATTTTTCCAAGAACTGAAAATATGTCCACGACAGTTCCAGGCTCTAACAGGAATGGTCCAAGCAAACAGAACTTGAAACTAAATCCAGAAGATGAGAACGTAGAAAAGTACACAGTTACTGTCTACACATGAAACAAAGGTTACTGTCAGATTTATTACCATGACTCAGCAAGTTTCATCTGTCACAAATGACACACTGTTTATTCTGACTCGTCACTCGAAGAAAAAACATTTTTACGATTGCAAGAATTACAGAGAACGTCTGAAAATGTCAATAAAAACTTTGTACGTCTGGAGTGACGACGTTGAAGGAATCTTCCACAGTTTCAGGTGGTAGAAGGATTTGTTCAACTCATAGATCACCACAGTCACAAGGAATTTAGAGTTTTGTTACAAACACGGGTGCATTGTGAAATGACAGGAAAAAATGACCCCCAAAAAAAATGTTTTTTCTCAATAATTTAGATTTAATTACTGAAAATAAAAAAAGTTTTTTTTAAGTTTCTGAGTCAAAACTTTAAATGTTGGTTGAATATGTTAAATTATAGCATTTAGCACATTGATAATTCCAGTTCAGACATTTCTCTCTGCCTTTCACAGCTGTTCTCTGATACAATTTTTCTTTTTTGCAAGTCAGCCGAGTTACAAACTTTTGACAGAATCCTCTGACTGTATGTGAAAACCGGACCAATTGGGTTTGACGTCAACCAAAGAAAATGGATTAAGTCCAGTTTCAACCAATACAAGTGAATTCATTTGTCATTTTTTGCAAAATGGCCTTGGCTATGTTGGAGCCGGACATCATTAGTTCAGTACAGACTGCTGTGAGAAAGATTCTAACTTTCAAAAGAACTATGCTTGGATTTAAAGGTTTAATTTGGTGAAAGAAATATGGTTTACTTTAGTGTAATTGCAGACAAACCTTTGACAGTATGTGTGAATGTCTGCATTTCATTAAGTTCAAAATTCTTTATACATGTCCTCCATCATCCGAAAATGCTACTAGAATGTGGTAAAAATTAGGTGTGGGCAATACTGGGAACTTGGGTATTGATCTGTTAACAGGTATTTACTGTGCTTGTATCACTGATATCAATATTGACACTAATACTTTTTTCTTGAAATCAGGTATTACGTTTTCAGAAATACACTTTCTTTTCATCAAGTGCATAATGAAACACAGGACAGTTTCAGCAAATAAAATGTTTATTACCTTTTTACAGAAATCTGTAATGAGAATACATGAAGTACAGAACATGTATATTTATGATGGAATAATAAGAAAGAAATTGTTATTTGTGGCCAGTTTGGGCAGGTTTTTGCTCAAATTGGGCTGTTTTTTTTTCTCAGTCTGGCCACACTTCAGACATGTTACTATTAACATCTTTGGATTTAAAATCAAAAACTAATTTGCTAGTATTCTGTTAGAAGTTTGAAGCTGGGAAAAGTATGGTGGACTGGGGTTTTGTCCTTTATTCTCATTTGCTTCTACCTTCCTCTATTCTTTTTTATTTATTTTATTTAGGTCTTTAACTTCTGTTTGGTACAGTAAAATTCGCGTGTTGTTCCTCTTTCCTACCCCTCTTTCGGGGGAATGGTAGAGATTCCAGACTCCTGGTGAATCTTGGTCGTGGACCACGCCTCTGGCTCGTCTTGGCTGTGTCTTTTTTTCCTGGAATCAGTTTTTTTTAGGAGTTTTTCCTTACCAGGTCGGAGGGTCTAAGGGCAAGGATAACCAATTTTTTTTTGTCTCTTTACTGTACATTTTAAAGAAAAAACTGTGACGAAAGTACCATTCTCATTACACTAGCATCGACTCTTTAACTTTATGTCAATACTATTGATCCTCAGATCGATACACTATTAAAAATACCAAAAAAACACAAATTTTATCTGAGAAGCTCTTTAAGAGCGGATGGTGTCTAGAAGAGCCAGGGCACGGAGAAAGAGGGCAAAAGGTTGATTGTGGTGCATCTCTATGCTTTTATAAGACAAAGGTGTCTGAAATGTATGAATACCATTGGAGTACAGATAAGATGGAGGTTGACATCAGAGTCTGTAATGTTTATGTGAGGATGAAAACTCAAAGTGGGTCATTAAATCACACACACGTCTCTGAATGACATGTTAGTGTCTGAGGGCTGGATGGATTTTTCCTGTTGGTGAGGGTTTACATTCTTTTGAGAACAGGTCGCCAGGGATGTTTCTATCTTCAACTGATCTGTCACATGCTGAATGTGGAAAAATCCAAGTAAAAAAAAAGAGAAACTTTATATAATTTGGGGATTGTTGTCAAACAATGGGTTCTTCAAAGGTTAGGAATGCAGCTATAAGGTGTATTGTATGAGATTGCTGTTGAACAGAAGGTCATTTAGAAACAAAATGACTGTTGAACTTATACAACCTGCTCTGCATTCCACCAATATTTTTGTACTGACCGAAATTATTTCAGAGAACATGCTGACCTGAAAATGAATGAACTCTGTGGAGGTTCTTCCTAAACTGAGCTGGAACAGATCACTTCATTTGGGGAGTGGAAGGCCAAACCAGTTTCAAACAATTTTTTGCTATCAAGTTATTACTGAGTTTTCCATAAAATGAAAATGTCCCATCGCTGAAGCAAGGTAAAAGCAAAGATTTTTGGCTAAAGCCAGGTTGTGGACAGTCAAAGTGGGAAGCGTTTAAAATTCATGGGTGTAGCAAAAATATTTTAGGGGCTAAAAATTTAATTTAACAATATCGCTTTTGGTTTTTTTGCTAAACTATCCTTTACATTTACTGGCCTTGGGACAGATACAAACAGGACACTGGTTTATGCCCTTAAGACTTTTTTGTTGTAATTTTTATTTCTTTAGTTAATTTTGGATTTTTGTGGGCCATTACATTTAGGATGGGGCACTTATGGCATTTGGAGGGGCATTGCCCTCTCTTACCTATGCCTATATATCCGGCCAAACCTTGTGAACTAAAATACTTGTCAACTGAAGTCAGCATCTTAACTTTCTAACTTGACTTTTTTTTCCCCACAGAAATATGATAAAGTCTTTGTTGAAGGTTGAGAAACTAAAAAAGTAATTATGAATTTTAACCCTCTATAACTGCTCATATCATATCATATCATATCATATCATATCATATCATATCATATCATATCATATCATATCATATCATATCATATCATATCATATCATATCATATCATATCATATCATATCATATCATTGATACATGCATTTCTGAGATCCATTTCTCACTAGCATAAACCACACTTTTCTTAAAAACCTCTCTGGTATTCAACTGGGTTCAAGTTTTTTTGTCCTGCAGTGCATTATCATTCCACTAGAGGCAGCATAGGGCCTTTCCTCATCATTTTAAAATGGCTGCCTCCGTGAAATCTCAAAAAACCTTTTGGCTGGGGATAAAAAGCTAATATTTTGAATCTTTATGATGAGAAAAACTCACCTTTTGGCATTTATTTTTTAAAATAACTACTTGCTGTATTCAAATAATGCAAACAATTGTCCTTCATAATGAATGCATGATAAAAAATGTGTGGATCAATATTTTAAGCTAACATTATTGTGAGCGAAAACTTAGCAAATTACCCAACTTATAAATTAACACCATATATGTCAATTGAAAAAATATCACATTTCAAATGTTATTGTGGATTTCATTAAATCAAAAAAATTTAAATTCCCCCCAAATTATACTTTAATGTTAAATCTTGGATGTAGTGGGCTTAACAGGGTTAACATGAATGAAATCTCCGATGATTTTCACAGTTTTTCCTCCCTGCGTCTCACAGGTGACATTTAAGAAAACCTTCTGGAATGTCGGTGGACTCATTTATCCTGGAGTCCTCAGCTTTCACTGTGACGCTCTCACCTTTTCTTTCTGAGCCATTAGTGCACTTCATCAAAGATGACTTTGTTCATGCAAGCTGATCTATGTGCCGCCCCACTTTGTGCCCTCTGGCATGCACTCACGTGCACACTCACAAGCTTGTCTGAACTGAATCTTCACCTCCAGCAGTATCATCTTAAACGCACTAATCAAAGAAGACGTTCTCCTTGTCTAAGTGAGTAATTTGTAACAGTTTTGATGCTCAGTCTCAGCAGTCAGGAATGATGTCATCACTTCTCTCGCGTTCTGCCTCAGTGAGCAGTTGCTGCGGCGAAAACGCTCGGCTTGTGTGGAGAGACGCTGCATGCGGGTGATAGCAATCGCAATGCTAAACGGCTTATCTAAAGATCAAACAATTCCTCTTTAAAACGCCACTTTTACTTCTGAATGGGTTTTACTCCAGCTTCTCAGAAAGCCATGTTCCGCCCACAGAAAGTATCAAATGAGAAATGACAAGCTCCGTATCCTGGAAAAAGTTCAGTAGACACACACAGGTCATGTTCTATGCCCTTCTGGTCCAATTCAGGATAAAATTAACCTTACGCTAATAATGTACCTCACTGAGGGGGGCACCTGGAAGAATGGCTGACCCCCCATGAAGACCAGGGGAGGTAGAAATTCTTCCGCCTTGTGCAGAAGCAGGTGCTCCTTTCCTTTTTTGGACGTGGATGACAAAGCTATGAGCTCAGACCGCACACGCATTTTTCCTGGGAGCAAAATCAAACATTGATCAGAGTGTCAGGCATTTTTATGCCCGTTTGCATTAAGGGACCAAATTCCTGAATTCCTGACAAGATGACTGTTACTTAAGAAAAGCATTACCGTTTGGCACCTTTTAAAATGTGGTTTTGTGATGCAAGGGGGCAACCCGGAGACAAAAAAAAGTTAAACTATATAGGGCCAAAACATAATTCCAAAAAATTCTATGAAAAAAAAGAAAGATTTTGGAAAACAGAAGTAATGAAACAAGAAAATGGAAAAGGTTAGCATGGGACATTGCTGATGGATGTTGATGTTTGAGTTATCTCTATTTAAATGTGTCTTCAACGTCCACATTCTATAAGTTTGATGATTAGCATGGAGCATATCCAGTGATGGACAAGCATCATTTAAACATAGATGTTTCATAGTCTACATACCTCTTCCGGTTTCTTCCTGTGTTTCCTTATTTTAACATTTGATTTTGATTTAGTGTAATCACTCATTTGTAGATTAGATAAGATGAAAACTGTCACTTTCATGATTAAGCGTGCAGATCTTTACCGAGAATATCCCAGAATGTTAACACCAGTTGTGCTGCAAGAGGACCAGAACAGGATCTGTTGGTTTTTATTAATTTTATTTAAGCAACATTTGTTCATGTTTGTTCAAAACTGAATGAAACCAGCTACTCTGGATAAAACCAGAATTAAGGCTAAGGTATTTTCCACATTAAGCTATAGAGCACACCATAAGTAAACTGTCTATTTTTAACTTATATATGGCACACGGAAGGTATATTAAGCGAGACAAAAGAGTTTTAGATAAGTTTGTCAGTAAGTCAGACTTTATTAACTGCGTTCACTGGAGTTCTGGAACTTGTTTGTGAAATTCTATGTTAGCAACATTAGCATATTCACAATACCTGTAACTGCCCAACCTTGCTTTCAATTCATAAAAAAACAGCCTGATACCACTAAAACAATTGTTAGTGTGACTATGCTAACTTCCAACTTTATTAGTAACATAAAAAAACGGTCTGACACCGCTACATCTTTCAACATGCCAGCATATTTACAGTAACACCTGACCTTGTTTACAATTCATAAAAAACAGGTTGATACAGACAAAACAATTGTTACTGTGATTATGCAAGCTCCCAATCTTAACGTAAAGAAGAAGACAGTTAGCTACATGTTAGCCGTATTAGCGAATTCACAATAATAGTCTTTGTTTGCAATGTGTAAAAGAATGACAGGCTGCAAACGTTACTGTGACTTTGCTAACTCCCAATTTGTTAGTAACATAAAGAAATCACACACTGACACCGCGACACTTTGACTGCGTTACAATAACATCCAACCTTGTGAAAGAAAAGAATGATAGACTACTGTTACTGTGACTACGCTAACAACTAATCTTGTTAGTAACGTAAAGAGAAACACAGTTGGACACAGCAACATGTTAGCTGTTTAAACACATCCGCAATAAAGCCTTACCCTGTTTGCAATTTGTAAAAGATAATAATGACAGGCTACGGCTAAAAGAACCATTACTGTGACTACTGTATCTCCCAACCTTGCACATAGAAAAAAACTGTTTAACATTGCGACACGTTAGTCGTGTTAGCGTATTGACACCCAAACTTGTTTGCAACTCGTTACAAAAAAAAGACTGACATTTTGACAGTGTCGTGTACCTTTCAAAATTGGTTTGAAGCCAGTCAACACAACCAGAATTGATAAATATATAATGCGCTACAGATTGTAAAGCCTGTTGTTATTTTGTTGAACACATTTAAGGCTTTTAAGTGAGCCTAATGATATGGCAAATTTGGTAAACACTCAATTATTACTGTAGAACGGAAGAAGCATCAGACCTTGGGGTTTGCTCCCCAACATTTGTGATAAAGTTACACTGGAATGAAACAAAATGTAAAATATCACTCAATAAGGCATACTGTCAAGTGACCCCTCAATGTTTTTTTAATGACTTTGCCAAAAGATTAAAAGAAAAAAACAAAATTCTTTTTACTGTTTTGCCACCGTACTTCTAAGCTGTTTTGAACATTGAGTCCTAACCCCTGCTGTGATTACAGTTAGAGCAGGTTGATGGAATTCCACTTCTTCCTGGGTTTGTTTGGAGGGAACCCGAGTGGCTTTGTGGAACGGCCTGGAGGGGGTTGGACAGACGGCCCAAACATGCCCCCAGATACCAAAACACGAAGTCTAGCCGCCGGCAGGAAGGAAGCCGGCTCAGATGGGGAGAGCGGGAGACGTTCCACAGCAGAAACGAGTAACTTTCCAGTCACTTCAGACCGAGTGTCAGCACTTGAGAGAACTTGCTCATGATTAACAGAATAAACAGTCTGATGGCTGCTTGGAATAGCAGACATTCCTGGATGCTTCCTCACCAAGTTCAAAGGTGAACCTCATTAGCAGCAGCGGAGTGAGTGATCATTCAAAGACAGAAGTGTTTAACAGGGTTTAGTTGATGTGTCGGTGAAACTTCTCTGCCGGTTTTCCCAGACGAGACATTCCCCTGTCTGCTCCTTTCTTAGCACAGTCGGGAGTGACATGCCCGTACTGGACGGCATTCTTCACGTGTCAGTCCAGATTGCATCTGTTTCTGTATGTGGGCACACGTACACCAGATGAGGCGATAGCTGCATCTTCTTCTCACAGCGCAGCAGAGTAAACAATCTTTCTGGCTCTGTAAACAGCTACTGTCCTCTGTGCAACATGGGTGATTTGAATCTAAATTTTGCCATTCAGACACTTAACCGATGTCCATCTGTGCAGACGAACGCATGAATACGTGATGAATGGGGGCAGGTGCATGTGAACAAAGACAAAGGGACAGTGTGGAAGTGCACGTGTGGTCTAGGTGGACACATCTGGGAAACACGATGACTTTCCACATACTAAGATATCTATCCCATTTGGTGTTAGTTTAAAACATAGAAACATTTTGTTGATTAAACCTAACTTGAAGGGATTATTCCTAACTGAAGGATAATGTCATGGAAAAACCTATAAGACTGTGATTCTACATACACACCAGGAATATGATGCGTATTTCTTGAACAGCTTTTTGCATACAGAATTCTCAGTATCCAATACTAGCAGGTGTACTCACACTACACATTCTCACTCCAAACTCATCATATATGGGTATATGGTTCGGGCCCCATCCATGTCAATTTTTGACATTTTAAGTGTCCCCTCCTCGTCATTTTTTGACAGTCTGGCTGTTCCCCGACCCTCAGGATGCTGTACCGGATGTGGTAATGGAGGCAGAACCGGTACCAGGTTAGGGTACTGGTCCGGTCCGCATCCTGAGGGTTGGGGACCCCTGATTAGTACATGCATTTCTTCCCTGTCTGTGGCCCTCTACCAAGCGGCCCACAAACTGTTAACAGTTTGCGGCCCAAGGGTTGGGGACCCCTGATTTAATGGGAACAGCCAACATCATTAAAAAACGACAAGTTGGGGACACCCAAAATGTCAAAAAGTGAAAAGAAGGAGAAGAAGAAAAAAAAACTCTATGAATCTGAAAGTGAACAACAGCTGCTTTTCTTTTTCTTACTTAAGTGGTAAGGCATCTTGATGAAATGCAATTTTGGCAGGTTTTCTCACCTTGTTAGTAACACTGGTGTCAATAATTATCAGTAGAAAAGAGTGAATAAGACCTTAGAAACCTAAAGTGGACTCGTCAGCTTGGGCTACTCACTCAATGTGTTTTCTTTGGACAGGTTTGTTCAAGGTCTTAGCTAAACCTGTTGGAACCTGTTCATCTTAACCCTCTTAGTTTTCTCAACCATCTCTGGATGTTTGGACCTTGTGTGTGTCAAATTTTGAGTTTCTTTAAAGTGAAGAACAAAAACTTGGATCTGTTTTTCTCAAACAACAACAACAAAGAAAAGCTTTAAATATCTGGATGAGGTGACTATAGTCATAGCAGCAAATTGTATTCAGTATTCCATAGGCTATACTGGAGTTATCTGAAGATAAATGGATTATAACAATCTGGAAGTTCAACATTTGAGATTTTTTTTTAAACTATATATTACATTTTTCCTGTTTGCTTCTGAAATAATTAAAAATGATCAAGCGGCAGAAAATTTGCTTCTTTTTTGGAAGTGAATTAAAATACGAACCTAGTTGATTTCTTAAAATTCACTGCAAACAAACAGTATGTGAGAAAAACCTCCTTTGAATTCTTTGTCTTTGAACTAGGAAAATAAGTGGAGAAGAAACTTGATGAAGGTCACGCACAGAGGAAGATGGAAACATTTAGATTATAACCAATCGTCTTTACTTTGTTAAGAGATCCAAAATGACATGCAACCCTGCAACAGTATTGGAAAATTGGGGAAAATGGAACAGGAAAGAGTAGGAGGTCTGAAGAAGAGAACTTAGATTATCTCTTTTTGGTTTAAGTCTTTTTTTCCTGGAGTGAAAACAAGATGTCATTTGGAAAAAATCCAGACCAGATGCCCATCTCGCCAGAACTTAACTGACCTTGATCATTACACTGTTTGGGCCACGAAAACTTAAGAAATGTTGAAAATATGCAATTCAGAGAAAACGTCCAAAGAAGTTTACATATTTGCGTGTTCCAGTATAACATTTGATGACTTTGTGTTCTAAACGCATGTCCTTCCTCAGACCCCCTCTCTAAGGTGGACCTAAGTGACAGAATTAAACTTCCATCAGGGTGAGTGGGGTCTCCTTAGAGACAGGAGGTGAGACCTCTGGGAATAAAAAAAATACAATGTTGAGGCTGTCCCGTTGAGGCATTCCAGACATTTCCAACCAGGAGGAGTCCTCGTGACAGACCTACGACATGTTTAAGAGATTAAATCCTTCTGGAGAAACCCAACCCATCTTCCAGGAAGAGCTGGAAGAGATGAGGGGAGGAACGTCTGGAGGTCCATATTGAGAATACTGGCACTGTGACCCAAAGAGAGAATGGATGGATGCCCGCAAACGTTCAAGGACATTTTCAAGAACTCTCTTGCCGATGCTATTTACAGTTTCTAAACCACATTTGAGGCTAAGTGAGGGAGGTAGAGGGTTCAACTGTTTGTTTTTTGTGTTGTCATAGCAGATCAGGAGATGAATTAGTTACTGAGCTTGTAGCAACAACCCATTCCCTAACCTAAAGAGTAAAAGCTCAGCTTCTTTTACTGATCATCTCGGCCTTTGGCTCTACATTTCAGGGCAAATCTTTGGAGAAATGCGAGTTGATCGGATGAATTGATCCTGGCCTTCTTCAAACATGTGCAAATTAAAAAGGAAGTGCAACTTTTGTATCTGGTAGGAGAATCGCAAAATTGGTGTTTGGTCTTTATCTTTAATCTCCTGCACGTACCTGCATGGTTACATGCAGGAAATGGAGGATGTCTTTCTCTGTTCTAACAGCATCCAAGTTACCATCAGTATGTTTTGGGAAAAAAAAAAAAAAGAAAACAAAAAATGCTGTAAGTAACACTGAACAAAAGCAAAGCCATGCATCTTTTGCTATGACAATGGGGTGATTATGTCTGCAATCTCCCTCCCACATCCAGCTCCTATCAGCTCCCTGTGCAGGCGGCAATCCTGTTTTTCCTCCTTTTTTCCTTTTCCAGTTTTCTTTTGAGTTGAAGGAATTCGGCAGGAATGCAGAGAGAGCATCCTGTTTTCTCTCTGCCTCTTAGTCAGCTGTTTACATGTACAGCTCGCTCCTTGGTAACATCAAGTTCATCACCAATGTGGGCGGATCTTTTGGCTTGATTCAGACTCCTCCCTCTTTGGCCCTGTGATGGAGAAAATCTAAAGGCTTGAATGATGTTTTTATTCTTTTCAGTAAAATTATTATTAGAAGTTTACCAGTTTTTTAAAGTTGCATAATTCCACTCTAGACACTGGATATTTTAAAACTTTTTTAAACTTATTTTAAACAAATTATTTGTTTGAAAAATAGTTAAGTTCCTGTCTCCACAAAAAAAACTGCAATAAAACATTGTAAATTAACTGTAAAACGTAGATTAACTGTGATTTAAAATATATTTATCCTTTACAACAAATGATGACGCTCTGGCATGATTTAACTCAAAAAATATTTTATTTCTTGACCATTATTTTTAGGAATTAAAAAAAGTGATAAACAACAATTTTTTTAAAATTAGGACTTAAAATATCTATCTCAGGAAGTAAATTTATGCACAAATAAAGTTTCACAATTATGAGAAAGAAGGAAACATTTTACAAGAGCAATGTTGTACAGTTAGGAAAAAAAAGTTGTTAAGCTATTTTTTAAAAGTTCAACAATTTGCAAGAATAAAGTTGTAAATTTAAGCTTCACATAAATAATTCACACAAATAATTTTGTTTTACAAAATAAAGCATTATCTTTTTTAGTAAATGCATAACCTTATTTTCAAAACTTTATTATCGGAAAAGCGTGACTTTTTTTCTTATAAAATTATAACTTTTTAAATCACAGATTTGCAATGTTTTTGGTTTGTAAAATGCTGACTTTTTGTTCTAATAATTGTACCTGAATATTGTAAAATGTTGATTTTATTCTGATAATTTTATGACTTTTTGCTTGAAATTTTACAACTTTTCCCTCATAATTTGATTGTCACATGTACATGTATTTTATTTTATAATGGCCCTAACAGATCTACTGCTCTGTCATAGGAAACAGGGTTGTTAGCCATAGTTGATGCTGAAAAGACAATAATTATTTGTTTTTATGAATGTGTAGAGATTGTGAGCAGCTGGCCGTTTTTAAATTTCCTTCGGGATCAATAAAGGTATTCTTCTTCTTCTTCTTCTTAATAAAGAAGTTCCAGACAAAGTATGAAAGCCCAAAATGGCCAACACTCCCTTTTGTTTTACCATTTTCTCATGATAACATCTACTTTCTTGTTAAAAACTAATTTTGTTTTGTCATGATAATGAGATAGAAGATGCCATTATCACAAGAAAATGGGCAAAAAAAAGAAGTAGGGTGGGCCATTTTTGGTTTCTGTAAAAAAGAAGCAGAGTATAGTCTGTCTCAACTTTGCTTGAGCTAAAATGTTCTTGCGGCTACAACAAGTGACCACTAAATTAAATTCAAGAGAGCACATTGCAGGATATAAAACACCATAAACTACTGATGTCAGGAGGATATTCTTTTTAAAGAGCTGTTCATCAGCTAGAACTGTGAGAACTGAGATCAGCTCAA
The DNA here is from genome assembly GCA_003999625.1 of Oryzias javanicus. Classification (NCBI taxonomy): domain Eukaryota; kingdom Metazoa; phylum Chordata; class Actinopteri; order Beloniformes; family Adrianichthyidae; genus Oryzias; species Oryzias javanicus. The sequence goes on from CM012447.1 coordinate 14,091,576, forward strand.
CCCTCTTTCAAGGCACACATCAACTTTGCATCAAAGTCCATCGTCCACGTTAACCTGTCATTGACTCCGAATGGAGCCAGCTTCTCAGTCATGTCTGAAACACTCGACCCACAGCCCAGGACATCCTGCAGATAATAGGCAGCCAACTGTCACCAACATCCTCCTCAATAAACACATTCTAAGCTCACGTTCCTCTCCAAGAACAGCCTATCTAAAGTAAACATCACTTTATGGAGTGACAGAGGAGGACACGCTTCTTCGTTTTTATTCAACGCTTCACAGAAGGTTCACTGTTATGGTCTAGTTGTTAAAAGTTAAGCAAGACTTCAAAGGAGGACCCGCCTCCTTATGTTCAGCTGGACTGTTTCCAAAGATTTTATGTTTTATGGACAATTTTTATGAGTTTTATTCCCTCAAAAGTTAATGCATCTGTCCAACTTTACAATTTATGCTGAACTTTGTATAAATTATAGACGGCTCTTTCAAGTTTCTAAGTCATGTGTACCCAAAAACCGGAAGTTTCAGAAATGTTTTTTTTGAGAAAAATCATTTCAACTTGTGCTGCAAGTCCAAAAACATACAAAATGTTTCATTTGTTTTCTTTTACTTTTCAATCTGTTCTCAAACAGGTTTTTCATTATTTCAAAAGGATAAAAAAATGTGACAATAAAGTTGCATGAAATTCAAAATAATATGTTATGAGTAAATAGGTACAAAGATGATTTTTGTGCACAAACACACACTATGCGCACACAATTAGACACAAATGCAGTGCAGCAGCACAAGATCCCCCTAAACCTGCCTCTCAAAGAAAGGTGCCAAAGGAAATCCCCCATCCCAGACAACTGGACGTCAGCTGTCAGGAGGCGAGACCAGAAGGGCCACCACATTGTCCACAGAGAACAGAAGCCCCAGGTGAGAGGTCCCATGACCATCTCCCACTGCTACCTTTGAAACAGCTGCTGGCCCCTCCCACAAGAGGACAGAAAATAAGTACGTGTACTTGAATAAGTTGTGTTGATAACTATGATTAATGTTTTATTTTCACTGTAATTCTTGTGTCTACCCATAGATGGCGCACTAAAAATAAACTGATCTTTGTTGAAGTGCAGAATATTAATCTGCAATATGTAGTGTTGGAAGATTTGTTGTTTTCCTGACGTTCATGTGTGTTTTGAGAGTGAGATCACATAAACTAAGCATTTCTCTTGATGTTTCCTTTTTCCCCAATGAACATTAACCCAACCTGTTGTTGCGATTTGCACTAAAATAAAAACCAAAGTCACAGTTTTGAAATACAAAACTTTGAAAATGTTCTGTTTTAAAATATAAATACGAATTTCAGTCAAAATTAAAGCATAATTTTTGTTCAGATTCCATGTTATCTATGTCAAGCATCTGCCTCTGGTCCGGCCCTTCTGTCACATTTTAGAACCCCTTAGCCTCATTTTCCCTGAGCGGACCTGTGTTGTCCCGGTACGGTATGGTACGGTATGGTCCAGTTAATTCTGGCAAGTGTTTTCACTCAGTTAAGCCTCACTGTCCTGAAGAAGAAAACAGATTCTCTAGTTTAGCGATATATTGGCAGTTTCTATTATCACTTTCTGCCAATCAGTGTGTGGCTACAGTGGCTCCGCCCCAACCATTCTGTTCCACTTTTCAATGGACCTACAACTGATGGGGTTCCCTAAGAAGTATGGCTCAGTACTGTTTAACGGGTCCATTTTACAATGTAAACGCTCAAAATACCGGACTGTACCATACTGTATCGCTCAGTAGAACCGAGGCTTCTTTGTCGCACAAGTCAAAAAGTTTGCCCACGCCTGATCTATAGTAAGATGGAATGTAAGCTAGGACAGGAAGTGTGGAAACAGCTTTCAAAGTGTCATTAATTTACAGAGGTTTGATGGGCTGAGGGACAAGTGGGGATGCTAGATGTCCCAGAGGCAAGATCAACGGCCAGGAAAAGAGCACAGACGAGCCTCCTGGAAACTCAAATCTCTCCCGCTCTCCCCGAAGGTGAATGGGAAAAGACAACACATGAATCACACTGCAACAACAGAGGCATGCAGAACTCATTGAGAAATAAATAATAAAAATAGAGGAGAGGAGAAGTAGATGAAAATAGAGGACAGAACTCCAATCCACCATAATTTCCCCAGCTTCTAACTTCTAGCAGCTTTCCAACAACTAATAGTTGATGGAACTTAATTCAAGTAGTAGTAAGTTTAGTGCAGTTTAGGCAGAGGTAGGTGATCGCCTAGGGCCCCCAACCCTCTAGTGCCCCGAGTTAAACACTTAATAAAAGTGACTACAATAAATATTACGCTCATTATTTAACTTTGTCATATAACACCCTAATTTCCTGAAATGCCATAAGACAGATCAAGTGAGTGTTTCACACACACACCTCCCCTCACACTCCATCCCCTCTGCAATAATGAAATATTCCAGTCAACAGAACATAAGCGAGCAGAGAATTCAGTGTTCCCAAATTGGGCAGTTTTCGCCCAATCGAGTGGCTTTGATTTGGACTTTGTTGGTAAAAAACTGCTTTGGGTGGATAAACATGGTTTGGCATCAGATTAGCTTTTAGTTCCTTATTGAAATATATTTTGACCATGTGGTCAAGGGAGGCAGGTGAAGCAGTGCCTCCCCTGCGGTCATGAAATGTATAGCCTACTAATAGTAAAGTTATTATGTGTCCACTAACCTGTTTAATGAATAGAATTTATACATTTGATTTTAATAATTTCATTTTTATCCGCAAAATCATTGTAATTTACATATTTTCTGTTCAGTTTCAGTGCAGGTTGCGAGGTCTGCCTCATGGTTAAAGATGATTTAGGTTTTTAAAAGCTTATCAAAACATTTAGATTCTTGACATTGATTTTGTCTGATAGTGGAAAAATGAAGACGTTTTAACGTAGGATTTTGTGAAAAAAAAAAAAAAATATATATATATATATATATATAAAATATATATATATATATATATGAGTTTTTTTTTTAATAAAACTACAACCCACTGTTGAGGGCCTCATTTAATTTTTTTGCCAGCGTCCTCCACTGTTCAAATTAAATAGAGTTGCCTTTTTTATCCTTAAAAAATGTCCAAATGTGACTTGGAATACGGAAACTTTTTTATTTAATTTTTTTTGTTTTTGTTCTGTGTCCTTTTGTTAAACAGAAGAAACTTCTTGATGGCACGATCTGCAGTTTCAATGCAACTCATCTCCGCTGTGTTTAGTCTGCACTCTGTGATGAATGAAATGTTCATAGCATGAATGTAAAAAATATTAACTCTAACATGAAATGTAGTGCAACAAGTCAGAACAAACTATTCCTTGATATAATGTTTTTTCATGAGTTCATGTCTGCACTCAGCTCATGATGTTGATTTATTTATGTGACATAAGTTTGTCAAAATTTCAAAGAACTGTTGAAAATTGTGATCATTTATGAATCATTTTTTAATATTTATTACACTCAGTCTGTTGTCTGTAAAATGCATTTCATATTTTTCTGAGTTGTGTTTTGCATTTTTGATAGACTTAAGGAAACTAAATGCCTTTAGAGACAAACAACGGAACATCAACTGTAACCTTTTAAAGACATTTGTGGTCTATAAATTGCTTGTTATCCGTTCAATCTAAATTATATCTGATTTTTTTTTATCTGTACAGGTTAGTGGGTTTTAGTTGCACTTTAAAACAATTTCAGTTTTCTTTTCTTAAAACATTGTGTCTATTGAGACAGAGAGTCCACAGCACTTGTCTGACTGCACTTTTCATGGAGAGCTCTGCATTTATTATAAATGACGCGTACTTTCAATGCATATTATATGGCTTTATGGTGAGTTTGTTGGAACCAGGTCAGTTCTCCTGGTTATCACAAGGTGCTACTGAATTTCTTATTCACCGCATATATTACTACTTCCTTAAAAATAAATAGGTAAACACAAATTTTTAAACACGCGTTTCTACACGGTGGCTCCAACACCTTTTTTTTTTTTAAATGTTGGTAAACAGTACATGTTTGTTGGACAGCAGATTGTCAGAACTACCATGGCCTCACTGAGGACTCTCTAACTTTATATATAAGGTGGACAAACTCTTTAGTGGTGTGATTTGTTGTTTTTCTTTATTGTAATCTATACATTTCCAAACCTGCCCACCCCCTGTCAGGGTCACCAGGGTGCTGGAGCCTATCCTGGCTACTGTTGGGTGAAGGCGGGTGTACCTAAGACAGGTCATCTGTCCATCATCGGGCAACATAACCATATTTATAGACTCACATGTACACCTAGGGGCAATTTAGAGACACCAGTCAACCCACACACCCTTTTTATTAAGTGTAGGAGGAAACATTTTCATAAATAAGGTTAAAGTCCCATTTGTTGCCATACACCTAGGTGTGTAAAATTTCTTCTCCCCGTTTGACCCAGCCTCTCGGGGGAGCGGTGAGCTGCAGACACAGCCGCGCTCAGGAATCATTTGGTGGTTTAACCCCTAACACTCAGCCTGAATTTGAACTCACGACCCTCTAGTCCCAGGCTGGACACCACCAACAGGTATTGAGCTGGTTAAATGAGGAAAAACATGAAAACTTCAGACAGAATGATCCCAGCCAGGATTCAAACGCCGGTCTTCTTGTTGTGAGCCAAAAATGTTAGCCACTACACCACAGTGCAGACATTTTTCAGTGTCATGGTCATTACCATTTTGTCTGGCAATGATACCACTGGACCATAGGCAAATGGGCGGGGCAAACATGGCTGTCGGTTGTTTGAGCATGCTCAGTGGGGTTGCTTGGAATCTGGAGTTTCAACAATTTCCCATGAGCCAGCATCCCACGCTCCATTATCTTGTCAGTTGTTTTGCCATGCTAATATGTTGCTAGCCGCTAATGGAAGCTGTCAAAGTGTAAATGGTTACAGCAAAGTTACAGGTTTGACAGATTTTTACTTTTTTTTTTTTAGAACGAACTGAAACATTTGCTCAAAACCGAAAAAGTAGAACAAATCTAATTCTTCCTGTCTATGTTGATCACCAACCTGTTGTTTTCATGCTAGCGTTAGCAGGAGAATGCAAACAAACTCTCTTATCTGCTCAAAAAGGTTCAAATACTGCCGTGTTTGCTTTGAATCGTCGTTTACAGCTAAAGGTTTGGTGGGAAACTTTTCAAACGAGATCAAAACACTGTCCAAGAAAAAAAAAATCACTTGAAAGACTTTTATTCTATTTCCTTTTACAAAATTCAGGGCTTCACTTTTACAAACATAAATACATCTCTGAATAAGTTATGAAATAAATATACATTTCTATTTAAAATGGCTACAATCCTTTAGTCTTTAGTAAACTTTAAAGGTTGTAAACTATTAATGATATACAGCACAGAGATTTCTGAGGATTCTTGAAGTTACATTTCGATTTAACACTAATAATGAGCACATTCAAGTCAGGCGCTTCACAACTGAAAGATTCAGTGAAAAACAATGCAGGTCATTCGGTTTGGAAGTGCAGAGTGAAAAACAGAGTGTGAGGAGCAGCATATCAGTGAAACTTCTGTCTTATCTTCAGTGTGGTGGGAGCTTTATGCCGCGCAGGTTTCAAAACAAACCTGCTTTTATTGCTGTTACCATGCAAACAGAAAATATCTTGAACCTGAAGGAGATAACCGTCTATCGCAAAAATCTCAAGGAGTAATTTTCCCCTGAGAAAGGTGTGTCAGGAGGGAATAAGCTGCCACTTTCAAGTACTGTCTGATAATGCGATACAGCTACATTGCCTTAAATGTTAAGCAGAACAACAGAATCCAGCTCTGATACAGAGAAATATTAAAAATGTCATTCCAGACTGTAGATGAAGGGTTCCTCAACAGTCCACTATTTGGACACATCTGGACATTTCAGCCTTCGTTGAAGTTTTGCATCCATCTTTTAAGATCCTTGGAGACAAATTCTTCTACAAGTCCCAGCTTTGCTTTCCCAATTCAGTCCTTTTTTTTTTCTCTCCATTTCTTAGAGTCCATCCTCGGATGCTGGAGGAGGAAAGGAGGCAGATCGAACGTCTTCTTGGTGTTGTTACCTCCTAGTTTGGCTCTTCAGTTTTCGGCGTCTTGAAGGGTTCTTCATTGATGACTGATAGTCTTTTGTGATCTTTGTGTTGGTCTTGATCACAGATCTGCAGAAAATATGAATAAGATAAGGCATCTGTCTTGGTTTTTGAAAGAAAATAATAAAAAAAAACACTGAAACTGGAGCATGTATATATTTTTTACCTTAAGGATGCAAGCAATTTATGGCTGTTTCTGTGTTCAGGTTTTGTCACTGGACCCATAGTGTCAGTTCTGAAAACAAATAAACAAAACAAACGTTAAAATAAGTAAAAACACTTTTTATGGGGCCCTTAAAGGGACATCTAAGGGAAAAAAATAGAAGTGAAAAACAAACAAAAAAATTCTAGTTGCCAACTGTTGTGCACCAGAGAGTAACTGGTGCACACCACATAGTAACTGTGGGGCACCAGATAGTAACTGTGGGGCACCTGATAGTAACTGGTGCACACCAGATAGTAACTGTCAGGCACCTGATAGTAACTGTGGGGCACCTGATAGTAACTGGTGCACACCACATAGTAACTGTGGGGCACCAGATAGTAACTGTGGGGCACCTGATAGTAACTGGTGCACACCAGATAGTAACTGTCGGGCACCTGATAGTAACTGTGGGGCACCTGATAGTAACTGGTGCACACCAGATAGTAACTTTTGAGCGCCTGATAGCAACTGGTGCACACCAGATAGTAACTGTGGGGCACCAGATGGTAACAAGTGCACACCAGATGGTAACTGTCGGGCACCAGATGGTAACAAATGCACACCAGATGGTAACTGTCGGGCACCAGATAGTAACTGGTGCACGCTTGATAGTAACTGGTGCACACCAGATAGTAACTGGTGCACGCTTGATAGCTACTGGTGCACAACAGATAGTAACTTTTGGGCACCAGATAGTAACTGGTGCAAACAGGAAGGTAGCATTTTTTTTTTTTCTAAAAATTGAAGTAAATTCTATTTTTTTTTTTTTTAAATGAAGTAAAAAAAATCTGCTTAGTAACTGGTGCGCACCTGTTACTATCTGGTGAGGACCAGTCAGTGAACAGATTTTTTATTTCAAACTTTCAGTTTTAGAAAAACATAAATATATTTTCTCACTTTACCTAATTTTTTTTCTTTTATGTTCCTTCAGGGGCTCCATAACATTTTTTTTTCTTTAAACATAAATATTTTTTAGAATATGAGGGTGAAATTCCAGGGAAATCTTAAGACAACTTCCAAGGATAAAATCTAGAGGGGGTGTCAAACACACGGCGGTGGTTTCTCCACCACAATAACCCAAAGACACAACAAACATTCCTGTGGGCAAAAGCAGATGGGTAAACTTTCCAAAAATAGCTGCACTGCTAATAAACTATTTGTCATGATCCTGGGGACTGCCAGAGTTTCTTCCCTTTATCTGAGTTAACTTCATTGTGCAGCTGCCTTATCTTCATCAGCATACTTTTCTACAAACACAGCAGACGGATGGAGACACAGAAGATACTTTGATGCTATCTGGAGGGGAAAGACCAGCTTTTTTTTTTTTTTTTATGAGGGTAGGTGAAGACGAAACGAGGAGGAAGCGGTGCTCACCTTTGCTGCAGAAGCCCGACAGCTTTTGTCGGCGGAATCCAGGCATTCGCATCTGTCGACTGATCGGCGGCGCCGAGAGCGGGGATTCCCCA